>MU262658.1:0-47500 GCA_020310875.1 Ceratopteris richardii | reverse complement strand
TCATACTTAAATTTTTATTTTCTTATATTAATATTTCCTTATTTCTTTTGTTTATATCTTTCTTTTTTGAGTATTTGTTTTGTGTATATGTATGAGTGTTTGTTTTGTGTGTGTGTGTGTGTATGTGTGTTAGTTCCATTGTTTGTTGTTGTTGTTGGGTTTCTTACTTCCTTTTTTATTTTCTTTCTTTCTTTATGGTGCGCGCTCAACTTCACATTTGACAATGATCTCGAGACTAAGAAAAAGCTTCGTTCAAGGACCCCATCGCTTGGTAGGTGCCATGCTATACAAATGGAGAGTGTGGTTAGGAGGTTCTCTAACCTATGATGTTTAGTCTTCAAGCATACATTGATCTGATTTTTTGACGTGAGTATTTACATTTCTCATAATACTTATTCTTCGACATCGAGTTTCAATTTTGACTAGGGATGTGCTTCAACCCCTTCTTCTAATTTTATTCCTTTTTGTGTTCATAGTAATGAAAGAGAAAGGTTCAAATTCTTAGCTTGATTTAATATAAATTTTTTGCATTGCTTAGATAATGGTCATATTCATTGGTTTTTTTTCAAAACCATTTTAGTTAATTCTTATTATACCAATAATTCAATAAGAACGTTTCTTCGTTTAAGGAGTTTAAGAAAAAAACATTTGCATGATGTTAATCCTTTAAGTCTTATTCATTGTTCACATGTCATTTATGTAATCTATAACATTTACAATAGTTCATTTATGTATGCTGGTCAAACTTTTAGGATTGCATTTATTCGTTTTGAGGAGCATGCTAAAGAAGGTAGAAAAAAATCATTTCAAAAGAATTTTGTTTGAAAAAGTTGAAGCTTTTTATGCATTCTTTGCAATATATGGTTTTTGAGTCGTTCTTGCTGTTTTCCTATGCTCTAAAGAGTTTGCAAGGAAGCTTTGCATAGAGAATTATTTGGATGCGAACTTTGTATACCTTTTCTCCTAAAGGCTTTAATTTGGAAGGAAAATCTAGACTTCGTAAGAGTGGAGGCATCAATTAAAGAATTCCTATGATGTGGCATAGATATCAAAACATTCCTCAAACATTGAGTCTTCTCGATATAAAAAGATCTTGGTTCCAAATTGTAATATTAATATTTTTGTCTCATCTTTTCATAGGTTATTTGATTCATGATATAGGTTTGGTTATGTGGATGATGATTTTTCATTATCCTCTTCTAGTGAACTTTGGTTAGGTCTTTTAATGATCAATCTCCAAAGATTAGTGATTTAAAAAAAGTTTAATTTCTTGGATAGAATTATGCAATAGAGGTATTTTTCACTCAAATTATTTGAAAAATATAACAGAAGAGTCTTGGTTATTTTATATATACAAAAAATTATTTCTCATGAGAAGTCTTAGAAAATCCCATAGTTTTTGAGCTTGAAGTTCTTATGTCGAAATATCTAAAGTCTTCTTGTGTTTCTCCTAATCCTTTTATTTCAAGAAGACTTTTACTAATTATTAATTTTACTTCTCCACGTATGGATAAAGTTAATTTGAACTCTGTTTTGAAATCAAAAGAAGCGATAGGATCTCTTCCTTCCTATGTTAGAAAGCTTTAGATCGATCCTTTGGTTACACTCAAATATACCCAATTTTTGGGTCAAAAAGCTTTCAATTACAATGATATTGGAAGAAATATGAAAGAGCAAGATAGATTGTCAATTTCTAGAAGAACTTGTTGTTGCAATATTGTTTCTTTTTCCTTTTTGTTTAGAAATATGATATTGAAAGAAATATGAAAGAGCAAGGTCGGTTGTCAATTTTTAGAACTTGTTGTTGGAATAGTGTTCCTTTTCCTCTTTCATAAACAAGGATTTGGGTCACATAGTTTTTGTTGATTGTTCTATTCTTCCTACTAGTAATTTGAAAGAACTTTTTCTAGAGGAACAAAAGTTAGAGTTCATACTTCAAAGGATGCTTGCATTCTTAAAGATATAGAAAAGGGCATTAATAATTGCATTATAAGATTTGAAGAATCTTTAGGTATTCGTGCAAATTTTCACACATTAGAAGTCAGTAGTAATGAAGAAAGTTTCTATGAAGGTTGATTTATATCTAGAGAGAAATTCTCTTTTATTGGATAGCTTATCGAGAATTATTTACGGTTGAAATCCAAGTTTATAGATATAGATAGTAGAAAGAAAGAGTGCATTAGAATAGTGATGAAAGGACATTGTTGTTTGGTTAGATTTCTTCTAGAAAACTTGTATAATTCAGTTCGTGATGCTTCACTTGAACAATGTATTGGAACTCCTATGGTTACAAATTGTGCTGCTTTTATTTTTTGGTTGATATTTTATCTTTTAACTCATGAATTTGAATTCATTGAAAGGCATGTTTTAGCTAATACTTGTCTTATCATTATACATAAAGTTACTAAGATTAGATTGCTTTGTAGATGATCCGTTTGTTGCTTATTTTGTTCTTCTCAAGATTTATGCATTTAAATAATGATGCTTTTGGTGATGGTATTTATGGCAAAGCTTTTTTGTAAGCTGAGTTGTACTTCACATGGTGATTCTTGCGCTTTCCTATATCTAAAAATATTTCAATCTTCTTTTGGTTTAGAAGTAGATATTTATGATAAAAGATTAGAGCCGGAATTTGATTGCATTAACATGATTCCAATGCCTCGTATTGATTCAAATATTTCTCATTTAGCAAAATATGCTGTTGTTACATATTTTTGAAATGCTCAATGAGAGCTATCCAACTATATACAACACTCCACCATTCGGCACCATTTTCCAGAACAAGAGTCAAACCCTAGTTTCTAGCCCAAAGTCAAAAGCAACTTCTAAATTTTGAAAATTATATACCACTTGTCACAATCCTATTCAAAGTTGATGTATTGATTCAATGGCATGTAACAAGACATGTCACACTCCATAAAAACTCATGCCAGCCAAGAAAAGCAGCCCCAAAAATTTGGAAACCTTAAGGCTTTCACCAAAAATTTGCGATCTCAGATTTAGATTTAGATTTTGTAGCTATTTGCCCTAGAATCAGAAATCTATAAACTGGCAAGTCTTAGTCATTGGACATCATCAGTTAGGGGAGTGCCTTCTTCAACTTGGAGCCAAGGTGTGATCTTCTTCTATGTGGAGGAGGTGGAGGGGCTTCATCAACTTCAGGATCTGCAGCATATATAGGCTTCTTGTGGAGTATTATTTTATAGACTTACTAGGAAGTGATTATACTTCAACCCTTGAAGATTTATGAATCTCTTTCATGTGCAATCTAATCTTTATATTGTCTCTATTCTCTTTCCATCTCTATATCAGTTGCAGCTTATTTGCTATCAAATTCTCAATGTACATCTGTTGATCTGTTAATAGCATAATGTATTTAAGACTTCTCGCCTGTAACAGGTTGTTTGCAGGTATTGATGATTTCATTAAGAGTTAACTGCACATGACTGAAAGAAATAGAGTCAAGAAAGTTCTTTATAGGATCGATACCCAACCTGATAGAATGCTATGAACTAACAATCTGGTTTGAATTAAATAAACAAATCTTAAACTCTTAAGCAGACACAAATGTGCAGACAAGTATGTATCCTCGCATGTGTGTGCATATTATTCAGGTTCTGTAGCCTTTGATGCCGCTTTGGTTTATTTTATAGTTTATGGTAATGTACTTATATATAATCGTTTCAGAGATTGCCTATGAATGATGCTGTAACTGTCTTTTTAACATTGTTTAAAATAAGGAGTCATACTTTTTCCTCCAGAAAGAAAATTAAACCAGTTTATTTTTTAAATCTGCGCAAACAGCATGAGAAGCGTTTTTTTTTTTTTTTTTTTTTTTGGCAGAAAAGAAGACTTGTTGGTTTTTTCTGATCTGAGATAATATCATTTATTAATGTTTTGTATTACCATTCATGGAGCATTTTTTTTGTAATCTCTCATTATCATTCTGTATAAATAGGTGATACTTCTATTAGGTGATCTTTCTTTTCTTCATGATACAAATGGGCTATCACTTCTCAGTAAAAGGTATGTAATCTTGTCATATTGAGCTATCTTTATTATGTAATATGTGGTATCTGTATTAACAAGTGGTACCTGGTCCTATGCTTTTCTATTTATGAAATTATGTTAAAGAGTTGGACGACCACCTGTTGTGGTAATAGTTGTCAATAACTCAGGTGGAGGAATTTTCAGTCTGCTTCCAATCGCGAACTCATCACCAGACGCAACATTTACAAATTATTTCACAACTCCACATGATGTGACACTGGAACAACTTTCCCTGGCTCACAAGTATGTATGTGAACATCTTTTTCCTTTTTGGTTTTGTTTGTTGGTACAGTTGTTGTGGAACTATGTGCTGTATCAAAACGCTTGTTATCAAACTGTTATGAATCACCTCTGATCTTAGTGGATATCTATTGCCAGTTGTCAGAAACATAGTTGGTACCAGTACGAGTAGATTCGTACGTACCTCTCGTACCGTACGTACTCGTACCAATTGGTACCAAAATTTTTATTTTCCATTTTGACTTGAATATATTAAGAAAATACATTGGTTTTGCAGCTATGCTAGTTAGAGAACAATTATCTTCATGCATAGATACAATATTATGCATATTCATGGCAAAAAGTACCCTTCATATGTGTACACTCCCACGTACATGAAAAGATGGAAAAAAAAAATTCGTACTAATATCGTACGGATTCATACCTCATGATTAGTACGTACCTGGCATCGTACTATTATGTACCGTACCTGTCGTACGGATCGTACCTGACCAACTATGGTCAGAAATAATGTAGAAGGGACAAATGTTATAGATTTTTTATTGAAATATTATGGTAGAAGCAATGCCTTGCTTTTGATCTAAGACCTTTCTGATTTTGTTAGTGGAAATTCTAGATGTGGAAATTTTATTAGTTGATACCATTCCATGAAAGCAAATCGAATTACTCAAAATCTATATCTCATCCTTGTTGGCATAAAGGCCCCAAGGACTTTTCTTTTGTATATTTTGATCCTTCAAAGTGATAGTTCTCTCCGAGAGCTTTCAAGACATATTTTTGTTATATTTTTCGGACCCCAAATTCGGGAGTTATAGTCATCTACATTATTGTTATGACTTTTGGTCGTTGGTCATACGAACAAGCCCAAATGGCTTAAAAGTCACTCATCAATAAGACTTGGTCCCAAAACTCTTTCAACTTGAATGAGACTTCTTCAACTTAAGAGTCTCCATCTTCTTCTCCAATTTTTTGGGAAGGTTTCTCTCTGTGCTTTCTCTCTCTTCATATAGAAGCCTACTCCCTTGGTGTTTGGAGCAACTGAGCACACTGGCATGCAGCACTATGCGGCATCTTTTAATTGGTATCAGAGCTTTGAGTTGTTCCATCGTGATAAAGTTGTTACAAATGCTTTTCTATTTCAGCTTATGTTGAGTTGAAAGTATTTTGCATTTGACAAAATTTCATCGTGAGAAACCTTCATTTTTTGCAATAAAAATGTTGTTTGCGTTGATGTCAAAAGCTTGCTTTAGATCAAGGAATTTGAGGAAAGCGACTTTGATTTGTGGAAAGAGAGAATGCTTGACATCTTCTTCCTTAAAGATTGCGAGGGACTCTTGAAGAAGTCAAGCATGAAGATATGACAAAAATAGCATGGATGAACCTAAACAAAAAGACCATCACTTATATCAAGATAATTGTATCATATCAAATTGTAGTGGATTTGAAAGGACTTAAAAGTGCTTTTGAGGTATGGGAGAAGCTTAAGGTCATCTATGAAAATATCCGTCTATAAATCAAGTGCGTAAACTAGTGGGTATGCAGCTTGATGATCCATAAAGTGTGGCTTAGCACTTAATTGCTTTTACAGGTTTCCTTTGACAATTGTAGGACTCCAGGTTATCGCATTAGATGATTAGTTAAGGCCACTTTTGAAATATCTCAATGTTAACTTTGATGGTATACGGGTTACTATCTTGAATGAGGCAATCAAGAGAAAAGCTAGTCGAGAGGGAAGTGGTTGAGCCAATGTGGTTGGAGGCAGAACTGAGAAAAAAAGTAGAAATGCACAAGGAAACATGAGCAAAAACAAAGGAAAGATTGAAGTAACTTATTACCAAGGTGATAGGGAAGGTCATAAGAAGCTTGATTGCAGATACTACAAAGCTGAATTAGAAAGAAAGAAGAACACAAGTGACAAGAAGAAAAGGGACACCAAGAATGAATCATAGAACAACTCAAATGAAAGGGACAAAGAGAAGGCCAATGTGGCATGTAGTGTCATCATTGAGGAGCTATCAGATTCCAAAGATATTATTTGTGCTACTATGGCAACACATCATGCCAAAGTTAATGATGATTTAGTTAATATCTATGCATAGGACATGCAAATCATTGAGAGGGATCCGATTGATGCCTTGATTACTGTTAATGATGCTTTGTCACAAACATGGATTGTGGATTCATGTGTGTCGTTCCATGTTACACCTATTAAGGAGTGTTTTACTACCTTTCGTGCATGCAACCATGGACATGTATATCTTGGGAATAAGCATGCTTGTTCTATTGAAGGTATTGGAAGAGTGCATCGCATTGTAGATGGCACTAATCAACTGGTTTTGCATGATGTAAGGTATGTATTAAGCATCATGAAAAGCCGATTCTCTATTTGGCAAATGGATATACATGGATATAGTACCCTCTTTGAGAAGGGGTCACGGAAGCTTATCAAAGGCTCTAGGGTAATTGTTAAAAGTATAAGAAAGGGACTCTTTATTGCTTGCATCGTAAAACTTTGTTGGGCAACTTTATTGCTTTGTCTGAAATCCATTCATGTATTGAATTATGGCATAAAAGCCTTGGCCACGTGAGCCAAGAACGCCTTGATAAACTATGTAATTTGGACAAGTTTGTTGCTAAAAGCTCAAACCTTGATTGTTGTAATGAATGCCAAAATTGTAAGCAAGTAAAGGATTCTTGCTACTTTGAGTCTCTCATAAGTCTAATGTGTGTGATCTTGTTCACTTTGATGTTTGGAGCATGCCCACCAAATCTATGGGGGTGCATTTTACTTTATTTCTTTGTAGATGTCTATTTTAGGAAACCTTGGATTTATTTATTAAAGTCCAAAGATGAAGCCTTTGCTGCATTTAAGATATTTCATGCATTTGTGACCACCCAAAGAGGAAGCTGAAATGCTTACGTAATGAATATGGAGGTGAGTTTACAAGTGCTGAATTCAATAGATTTTGTGAAAATATTGATATTAAGAGGGAGCTAACCGTCAAACCCTCTTCTAACGGCCGAGCTGAAGATACAATAGGACACTTTGTGAGAGTTCGAGGTGGATGCTGTCTGGAGCTAATTTCCGGCTTCATATGACCATCTGTGCATCTTTGGTTGTGATGCTTTTGTGCATGTAAGCCTTGAGTTGCGGAACAAATTAGATGCAAAGTCCATTATAAGGCACCTTCATGGGATATGGTGACGACGGTGAAATGGGTTACAGAATATGGAGCTTCAACTCAAGAAGGTAACACACAGCCCGGATGTTGTATTTAATGAGGCAAGGCTGCTCAAAAACAATTGTGCATCTAAAAATGACCATAAGAGAGTTAAATTTCAGCATATACAACCACCTGTTGAATCTCATATGAACCTCGAGATGCACCATATATGGCTAGAAATGACAATGAGCTAGTGATATTTCAGCTAGAGGACGTTGAACAGCAAATTGAGGCTCCTGAAGGGCATATGCAGCCGAATTGAGGCTCCTGAAGGGCATATGCAGCCACCTCTTCATGCTGAAAACAGGACTGGAAACAGGGCCACCTGCTTATGTAGACCCATTGCCAGAAAATTTGTATCGTTGGATACAAAGGCCTACAGGTCTATCGGATGAGGGTGAGCCTCTTACCTTCAAAGAGGCAAAGTCATGTGAGCACAAGAAGAAGTGGGAGCTTGCTATGCAAGGAGAAATAAAACCTTTGCATGCTTATGATACCTGGGACTTGGTTGAGTTGCCCAAAGGTAGGAAGGCCATTCCTCACAAGTGGGTATACAAAATCAAGATTGTATTCTATTTTTTTCGTGTGGTTCATTTTGTATTGGTTTTCTTTTCTTGTTTGTATTTTTCATGTCTTATCTTGGAGCGCCTCAAATGCCTAGGGCCCGTGAACAGGGACCCAAGGCGTGCACAAGAGAGAACATACACAAAGAGCCAAGTCATTTGCCAAAGAAAGCATTTTAGATTACTTTTGAATGCGTTTGCAATAAGATTGCAAAGAGGGCTTGGATAAGGGGCAATGACATCGAGGTGCACTGATAGCTGTTATAGTTGCACACAATTGAGCACCAGAGGGTAAACCTCTCAGGCTCTGAAATGGCCTGGATCGAAATACAGCCCCCCCCCCCCCCCCCCCCCCCCCCCCAAAAAAAAAAAAAAAAAAAAAAAAAAAAAAAAAAAAAAACCCCGCGTGCGAGTGCCCACCCGCCCGCCCCTGGTGGTCCTCTTCCTTTTCTTGGAGGAAACCCGAAACAAGGAAAAAGAAATCTGGTTGATCTTGACGTAACTCTTTGTGCTCAATGGTTATCTTTTCCTTTTGGAGAATTTAACACAATATTTAATTTTCATCTCTCTCTCTCTCTCTCTGTGTTTTCTTCTACAAGCAGGATTAATCACAGACTTGTACTTTCCAAGAAAGATCTATCAGAAGCGCTACAATTTGTGCATCAGCAGCAAGCAGATTGGATAATAGAAGTGAGAAGTAGTGTTGAAGAAAATGCTGAGTATCACCGGTAGGTCCAGTTGTTTCTGTGGTGATTCTATACTGTAAGGATTTTATACTTTATAAGAATTTACTCACTACTTTTCATGAATGACAGATATTTGCAGATAAGTTCAAGAAAGGCAGTAAGGAGAGCTTTGATTTAGTCCAAAGCACTAGAAAGGTGTTTGGACAAAATTTCAAATCCTGGACCATAAAGAAGGCTACATATAATTCATACAAGTTGGTGAACAACCTACTTTCTGTGTTGCATTTTAGTTTTATTTAAATTGATGATTTTTAATTTAGTTCAATTTCCTGTCTGCAGGTTTCAAATGTCTGCTAATCCTACCAGTTCAATTAGCATAACATCAAATTCAGTGATGAGGGAAGGTTTCATTCTTCATATAGATCTTTGTGACTGTTCAACTGGATATGGTGAAGTAAGTTGGTTGCCCTTGTGATGTAACTCTAGTGCTTCCAATATACACACCCTGCTCTCTCTCTCTCTCTCTCTCTCTCTCTCTCTCTCTCTCTCTCTCTCTCTCTCTCTCTCTCTCTCTCTCCCCCCCAAGAAAAAAAGAAAAAAAAGAAAAAAAAAACCCCCGCACCCCCCTTTCTTTCTCCCTTCTCGCCTGCTTCTCCCAAAAGAAACATCATGCGCGCACACGCGCGCGCACACACACACACACACACACACACACACACACACACACACACACACACACACACACACACACACACATGCACACACACACACACACACACACACACACACACACACACACACACACACACACACACACACAATCCAAAAGTAAAAATCTACCTGTGACATCCATCAATGTATCTCTCTCGCAAGTGGGGGTGTCAGAAGGAATGGCATAACCAAGTAGGTAGTCTCTCCATTCACCTATTGTCTCCTTTATGCATATCAATGAAGTGGGGTTTATGTTATTTCCTACAAGTTGCATTGGGCTTGTTTGTAACCATTCTCTTATGTATGGGAATGTGTGTATTTCAAGTTAGGGTTCTCTATTTCCCACATGACCTTATTACAGATCAGCTTGCTTGCAAGTGCAAATAAAGTCTCATACTGATGTAAAATCAGTCTTCCAATGCAATATATAGTTGCTTCTTGATTTTGCTAAATTTTAGTAATCATAATAAGTTCTAGTCTCCAGATAAGTGCTTGTTCAATGCAAGGTGAGAAGATAGCTCACGTCCTAGATCTAGAGAAACTAAATACCGTGCAGTGTTTCATTTGACATGCTGAAGGCAGCCAACAGCGCATGAATTTTCAAAGAAAAAACAAAGAGAAACAATGCCAGTTTCCTATGATGGAAAAGCAAGACACCAAGTAGGTCAGTAGATGGGAATGAAGAACCAGAGAAGAATCTTTGATAGATAAGGAGGAGTCCATCTACGCTCTGGCATCTGCCGTGCTGATCTATTGTTCGTGCCTTGTTCTGCATGTCGTATGACATTGGTGATGCCAAGAGGGCATGAAAAGCATCAGCTTTGTTCAAGATCGGTGGAACTCACTCTGTGGACGTATTCACATTAATCTTCCCATGAGTATATGTATGTTGTTGTTAGACTGTTTTGCCACTCTCATTATGGAAAATACAGACCCACTAAATAATACCCGTAGGTATGCATATGCATTCTCTCCAGAGATTCAGACAACATCATATAACATGAATGGGATCCAAGTCCTTTCAAGCTGGGTTCCCCAACCACAAAATTTGTCAATCCAACTTGAAATCGCATCCATATACATGCCAAAATGTGTAGGTGATAATGGCCAGCCTTGGTTGAGCACTATAATGGAGTGAAACATGGCAGAGATACCCTCTACGGTGCATATATGTTCCACTACAAATCTGTGTGAAGTCATAATCCTCCATTTGAGCACGTGTTGCTGAGATATCAAGAGTGCAAAAGACTCTTTTTAAGCATGCTTGCCCTCTAGCTCAGATTATCGCAGTGTGTTCATTTTCTGAGTTGCTGCTTTAGAATGGGTGCATATAGATGTGCTAATGTGTGTCCTAGTGTGTGGTGAATCATAATAACACAGTAGTTCCAAGCTCCATAGGATCGGTTGCCTTCAAGATAGGCATGATAAAAGGAAAACTTCAGGTTGGAGGTAGACCCTCACTCATAGCACATTTGAACATCACTGCCGCAAGCTCTGCAAGAGCCTCTTTGCCATGTTAAAAATGATTGGCAACCAGCCAATCATGCCCATTTGCTCTTCTGGTCTTCGTCCTACTGTTAGTCCCTTTTTTTTTTTTTGGGGTCAGATCAGTTTGCGCAATGAAGAAAATACATCTTATTTGTGCACCCCTCGAGGATAGGGAAAAAATGGCTGTCTTGGTATTGTGTATAAAGAGGATGCATATCGGCCTTAGAGCTTTTTAGAAGTAATGGCTATAGTGCATGAGGACTGGTGCAAAAGTTTGCATGCCTTACTCAAGTCCTTGCTCAAGAAAAGCTTGTAGAGCTTGTGTTCTATTTGATTAGAACAGGCCATCTTCTTCTCTTGTACCAAGTGTTGAAAGAACACAAGCATTTCTATTAGTCCCTATGCAATTGAACATCTCCTTGTTGCAATGAACTCATCTCTTTCCATAACACATCATACCAAAAATCCTTGGTTTTACGTTTAGCCTCGGTTCTTTGGTCAAGCTGAATATGAGAACCTGCTTTCCTTGCTGCAGTCATAGCTGGATGCTAGCACATTAGCAACGTTTTTTGCTAACATTAGGTAATGGATAGCAGCATTGCACCTTATGAACTTGTAACTTATAGGTTTTTGCTTCTTCTAGGTCTAGTTTCACCTTCATGCATTTGCCTCATGATATTTCAGCTTTGAGGCCCATATTTGAAGGCGAAACTCTACTTTTCCCCTTTCATATGCTGCACATCCAACTCAAGGCCTATGTTTATGGGCCGACATCGAAGTTTTGAGCTATAGGCTACATGTTCATTGTCCCACTATAATGTGCAAGTCTCATACTACGTTGTTTCTTGATGCCAAGTTTATAAGTAAGGCATTTTCTTTGTTATTTAAGGCAAAATCTGATATATATTATACGACATATCACCTAGGTGGTAACATCAATCCAATGGTGTGGATCGAAAGACCATAAAGCATAGACAAATTCATAAAAAAGCTCTTATGGAAATTGTCAAAGTGAAAAGCACTTTTAGTGCAAAAGATAAAAAAGAAAATTCAATTTTATGATGATTTTCCCATAGCTTTTTACTTGGCTTTTCTTGGCAGCCTAGTACTACAAAAAGACTACCAATATAAGCTATTATCTCATCACTTCTAGATGCTCAACCTTGCACATGGCAAGAGGAGGTCTCTCTTCAACCATCAAGGAGTTTGAGTTAGGTTTTTCTTCATTTTCAACAAGGAGGGCAGAAGCTAGCGTTTTTTGTCATTAATCCACCAAAATGAAGATGCTTATTTGGGTCCTCGAGCTTATCTATACATGAAGGAGATCATCTTCATCTCATGGAGATTGCAAAGTTACGAAGAAGGGTAGGAACAAAGGCATTTATATGCATATTTGTGTGCTTTCTTGTAACATTCATAGAATCCATATTTTGGAATATATGGCATATATGTAGAGCTTTGCTCCTTCATCTTTCTATGATTTTGTCTATTCTGTCTCATGTTTCTATTTGATTTATGTTTATATATAGATTGTGGGCCTTAAAAGCCAACAACTCGTATTCGAGGAGGTTGAAATATTGCACATAGAGCATGTTGAGAATAGTGCATATTGTAGAGCCTCAAGAGCATTATGGAAGACGCAAGTCAAGTTCAATTCATTATTCAGCATGTGGAAATGCAATTGTTAGAAGCTTGTTGAATACATGAACCAAAGAAAATTAGCTTCAAGAGGGGTAACATCAGTTCTTTTTGATAGCACCAGAAATCACACATATCTTGTAGATATTGGTATTTTATAAGGGGTAGATTTTTATGAAGATTTGCAAGATTATCAAGAAAGACATGATTATATGAGCAAGGAGGGGAAACAAATTCACATTGAAAACTTTATGGTGGAAAGGTTCTTCACCTTTTTATACAAGTATATTTTGTGTTATTTTGATAGTTGTAGATGAAGGTATATGAATGATACTTGATAGATGTGACCAAGCTTACGCGCTCAAAGAGTATGTTGGAATTCACACACTATCTGTTGGCATTTAATGTCAGTACTATCATTCCTTTGTTTGTCTCTTATCTTTCCAAGCAAATATTCGATAGAAAAGAGTATGGGATGTGTGAGTTCTTTTCATTTGTTGTATGGGAGATCTTGTCATGATCAAGGTCCTTTTGTGTGTCTGTGGACACTTGCATAACACCACATATTGCATATGTAATAGTTAAGAGGTACCTACATCAAAACTTATGAGATACTATCAACCAACAGCCAACAGAATATATACCTATCCTTGCATAAATTCCTTACGTTAGGTTAGAAGGGGATTGTTGGAAAGTCAAGCTTCCATAAGAGGGTTGTAGATATTTCAAGAAAAATTCCAGGGAATTTCTAGTTTTTTGGTAAAGTCAACTGAGGTCAAATGAGGTCAAAATATAGTCAAAGTGGTACATATAACATTTAGAGCAAGTCTTGAGCGTCAAAACTAAAACCCTAATTTTCAGATTTTATGAAAGCAAAGCTAAAGTTGAAAGCAAACTTGCCACTCCGCAAGATCTGGTTAATTCAATCCAATGGTGTGGATCTAAGGACCATAATTCATAGAAAACTCTTTTGAAAATTTGTGGAAGTCAAGAAGCACTTTGATCGCAAGAAATCAGAAAAAATCAGCTATTTGAAGATTTTCGCATAGCTTTTTGCTTCGCTTTTCATGGAAGCTCGTTACTATAAGAAGATTACCAATAGAAGGTATTATCTCATCACTTTTACATGCTCAACCTTGAGGCTTGGCAAGAGGAAGTCTCTCGTCAACCTTGGAGGAGTTGGAGTTAGGGTTTTCTTCATCTTTAACAAGGAGGGAAACAGCTAATGTTTCTTGTCATTCATCCATGAAAGTCAAGACATTGACTTAGAGCTTTTCTATACATGGTGGAGATCATCTTCATCTCGTGGAGATCGTGAAACTATGAATTTGGGTAGGAACAAAGGCATTTATGTTCATATTTATATGCGTCTTTGTAACGTTCATGTATTTCATATTTTGAAATATATGGCATAGATGTTGAGCTTTGGTCCTTCATCTCTTTGCAATTTTGTCTATTCTGTCTGATGCATCTATTTTATTTATTCCTCTATATTGATGGTGGGCCTTAAAATCATCAATTACGTGCTTATATCGTGATGTATACACAAAAAATTGTAATACCAGAAAGATCTATTGTTGCCACAATGATAAATTACATGTAGAAATTACATTACGGATAATGTGATGATGGCTATTGGCACAATGTATAAATTAGATAAGCTAAATCTATGATAAATTAGTGCCTCAATAATAAATTACATGTAGAAATTACATTATAGATAATATGATGATGGTTACTGCCACAATGTATAAATTAGAGAAGCTAATTCTATGATAAATTACATGATCTATAGAATGTAACACATAGTTATAATAATACATATTACATATACAGTCTATTAGTTATAACATAAGCCCCACACTCTACTTCAGTAAACTGTAAAGTATGAAAAGCTAAGTTGTGACTTGTAACATATAGTGATGATTAAAAAATCAAAATTTCAAATTTTGAATTAAGAACTTCATATTTCACATTTCTATATTGTAGATGCCAAGTAAAGCATGTAGAGAGTGAGAGTCTAGGTAGTATTAATGCACAAGTGTCATTCGAAGTTGTATATTTCTACACGGTAAAAGCTCTAGTGCACATAGAAAAGATTAAAAGGGAGCTTTGCAAAAAGTTTGAGAGTCCCGAGCAAGAAAGATGCAAGTTAAGTTTTTTTAATTTGTTTGCACATAGTACAAAGCATTCCATTTTGGAGAGTAAAAAGCTTGTCTTTGAGGTCATGAATGCAATTTGGTGTTGAGGCCCTTCTTACAAACCTCGTTATAGCTTCATTTGCTTATAAATAGACTATATTTTGAGGTTGAATGTATAGAAGGTGATTTGTTAAATTCTCTAATATTAGAAATTATCTAATCTATAGGATAATGTTAAAAAAAAAAATAAAATCTATGGAACTATATTTTACCATGTTGATAATGTTTGTGGACACTTCATGCGAATGAATCAAGCTCTAAACATCTTCAAAATGTTGAAAGGTGCGTTGTATGTTGAATTTGAGACCCTAGTGCAAGTGTGTATAGACAATGCTCCCAATTGTATTACAATCAGGCATTTAGTCAAAGAAAAAATCCAATTTATATCATACACATGATTTACCGACCATCATGCATTACATCATTCATGTCACATGATCATAATATTGAAGTTTTAACATGTTACACTCATCAATTGTCATTCAATGATCTAATTATATGACATCTAACATGTCACATAAATCATGATTCATGATACATCATAAATTATAAGATTTAAGATCAATAATCATAACATCATCATCTAGATTCTAACAACGTAATGATGATAACATTTAACACCTAACTTTTTAGTCTCTTACTTTTAACAAATTACAATGAACATCATGATTCATAACATAACCCCTGGCACCATCGTACATACATGTCACATGTCACATGATCGTATCATCGTTGATACATCAAAATAGAAACATATAGAATCACTATGATAAATGATAAATCATATGAGGCATGACTCATGGCATAAATCATAAGTGGCAAATGATAAATATATAGTCAGAAGTGTGTTGTGATAAGTGTCTAGTGTCCACTATCATCACAATAGTAAATACATATTATGAAATATCAAATGTCAAATATGAAATGTCAACGTCTCAAATGTCAATAATCAAACTCTATCACTCTGACGTGGTATCAGATGACAAATCATCACTCGCATCATCATCATCATCATCATCATCATCATCCCTAGTAGTAGTGATATGTGGTCAACTGCTAGTGGATGTGCCACCACTACCGCTAGGTACTCTGCATCTATGAGATGATCAGGCATCATGCTCAAGTAAGGTCAACTCATGGTACAACATGGTATATAAGTCGAGATCCTTTGGAGGAATATCTAGAATATCTCTCACTTTCTCATTATCTACTATATCCACGTTGACCTCCCTCACATTTCCTGTATGTCCACCGCTCTCCAAGAGACGCAAGTTGCAGTGGCAATAAAACTAGCTGATCTAATTGCGCTGTAGATAATATGTTCCTCTTCTTCGTATGGAAGAGGGCCCATGTGCTCCAATTCCTTTCACAAGGACTTATACTGTAGTCCTGTGAAAGAATACAAATAGCTAACTCTCTCTGCTTTATTACATAATCCAAAAACTAATTAGTACATAAATTAAAATACATATTTGGATCACAGGGGCTGAAAGAAGTGGAGGTGGGCCGAGAGCTCTGTGGATACTTTTTGGCTTTCCTTTGAGCTACCCACTCAAGGAGCTCATCCTTGATGTCAGCTTGCATAGGTTGCTTGCATGCTTCAATGCTTAAGCCACTAAATTTGGCAAGGTGGGCTTTGATATGATCTGCCCACTACCACCTTTGTAACCACATAAATTACATGTCCGTCTCTCACTCCCACCTGAATGAACCTTCCCTTGGCTAGACAGGTATTTCCAACAATTGTGCTTTGGTTAAGGCATGGTGAGTCTCTCTCTCTCTCTCTCTCTCTCTCTCTCTCTCTCTCTCTCTCTCATCGGGGGCGCTCCCTTCTTCATCGCAAGTCTTTGGGCTCAGCACACTGAGCATCTTCCCATCTTCTAACGCGATGATTGCTATGGCTAAGAAGGAGGATTTGACGAAAATGGAGGACAAACTGACCATAGCTATCAAAGAAAACAAGAAGATGGTGGATTCTACTATCACGACCATCATCAATTGCTTCTCACAGCTCGAGAAATAAGTAAAAACATATCATAATGAGAGGGAAACATGGGAGAAAGAGAAAGAAGAGTGGGAGAGGGAGAACAAGAAAGAAAAATAAGAATGTGCGAAGGAGAGAGCAAACAAGAAAGAGGAATTGCAGCTCCTCAAAGCTTTGATGGTCTCTCTCACACCCGAAGAGGGAGAGATTAATATGAACAAAACATAAGCTCTCAAAGAAGAACTCACCAAAGCCTTGACCGCGAGCATGGAAAACAAGCTAGAACCTACCAAAGAAGGGTGGATTGACATAGTGAAGAAGAACATAAAAAAAGAAGCCAAAGAGGAAGCACAAAAGGAAGAAGCCCTCATCGTGCACACCACCATTGAGGAAGAAAAGATGAGAGAAGCATGTGGTCTCAATGTACGCATCACGAGCATTGTAGAAAAAGAGGGCTCTACTCTCAAGTCCGATGGGAAGACACTATGTAAGATGCTCTGCTACAAAGAGGAGTCCGCTTTTCATCAAGTCTTGGAGAACAAGGCGGGACCCCACGAAGAAGAGAGCTCTCATTCTACACTTCCCCTTCGAAAATGTAAGATCCCCTTTCCTTTATAAGAGGATGATTTTAAGAGCACTTGATGGCCCCTATCTACCTTGATGATGATCTCACACCCATGCAAGTAGCATATCGGCATACATGCATGCCAAAAGTACACCAAGCTCGCAAAGAAGGGAAGAAGACTTCATAGAGAGATGGTCGTGTCATCATTGATGGCAAGGCCATCCCATAGGGATTCATGGCCTGTGAGACACTCGAGGAGATACACCCTAGGGTTTGGAATTGCAATGGAGATCTATGAACATACCCAGAGAGGTTAGAAGAGGTGCGCAGAGGTAGAGACATCATTATGCTGACATAGACACATGAGAGCCCATACGGGAGTCTATCTCGAGTCCACGGTTTCCAGTGGGAGTCCACATACAGAGTGTACACGTCAGCACACCACAAGAGGATCAAGAGGAGTAGCCATACTCTTTAGAGATGGACTTCAGAGAAGGATACAGATAGTCACATGTGATTCACAGACCAGATATCTTTGGATTCGACTTTGGCTCTCACACGAGCGGATCATCTTCATAGCGTTATGCTACTTTGCTCCTCCTAGCTCGTAGTTCGCTATTATAGATTGAGAGGACTCATTGTACAACTTGCTTGTCAGAAGAGATTATAGAGTACTGTGCATTAGGGAAAGTCTTCCTTATGGGAGACTTCAATGCGAGGACATGCAATGGTGAGTGTGAGATATTTGACCGAGAAGACCCACAAATACTACATACCATGGAGGATGAGTCTAGAGCTCTAGCTTCAGCTTACTCTACACACACTCACTATGGCACTCACCTACTCAGACTAGGCTCTCGACATAATTTCCTTATCTATAATGGGATGGTTCAACAGCGTAGCTAAGGAGGATTGACATGTATACCACACACTCACATATGGCAGAGGAAGTACAATAGATTACGTCATGGGATCACACATACCTCACGCTTTCCCTCAAGGGAGACACCCTTACATGCACACCCGCAGCATGCATCCCACACACCACCATCCACTTCACACATGAGCTAGCTCATATATATGTGGCTAAAGTCGAGAAGGATCTTCTCTTGCTTCATCTTGACACTCCACTATTCCTACTCACCTCAAAGATAGCATGAGTCTTTCAGACATAAGCCATCGGCTCCTTCCCACACACCATCTATTCTGGTCAGACACCTCCTCTCGAGACTATGCCACAACATCGATGGTATGATGAGCAATGCAGAGATTGTTACCGCCGACTAGGAGCTCAACGAGCATTCCGAGAGATCACAGAGAGAGGCGCTAGGGTACAGATGAAGACCCTCACACGTCGGAGGAGGGAGCCTTTGAGGAGGCACATGAGCTTGAGCTATACCATCTTTTTATGAGTATGGATAGTGCTGGAGCATGGCGTACCCTACGAGATCCACACTCGACCACACCTATTGGGGACCTGTTTTGTTATGATCTATGTCTTGGGCAACTAAGAAGCAACCTACAATTGCTCTATCATCCACCGAAGTTGAGTATCGAGCATCGAACTTTGCAGCATGTGAGGCCATCTTGCTTTGACATTTATTATTTGACATTGGTATTTTGCAAATTACTCTGATATGCATCTATACTGTCAGCAAGTCAGCCTTGACCATCACAAAGAATCCAGTGTTCCATGCTCGAACGAAGCACATCGAGATTCAATGCCATTTCATCCTTGAGAAGATCATACCTCAAGAGATTGCTCTCGAGCAATGTACCTCTGAAGAGAATCTAGCAGATATGTTCAGAAAGGCTCTATATCCTGTTCCACCCCAACGCTTGGTGGATCTCTGCATCATTCAACCTCCTTAAAATTAAGCTGTAAGGGGGGTCTTGACAACATGAGTCCTTCTACCTCATTTTCATTTGTATATGTATGACTGCATCTCCATTTTGTATCTAGGAGAAACTCCATTTCCGTTTCGTTGCGTTTTATATTATATCTTATTGTATTTGCATACCTTGCCATTTGCTTTTATCAATGTATTTGGTGATTGCCTTGATAGAGAGAAGGCTCATACACAAGTTGGGTACAAACACTACATTTGATAAGGCTTTGCACTCTCCTCGGTGATTGATAATTAGTACTTTTGGTTGCCTTCTATTGAAGGACTCTTCCTATTTCGTAAATAAACTTGGCCGGTGTGGTTTTCTTACTTTTGAAATGATTCGCGATCTTTGCACATGTGAGAGGTTGAACCATTATCAAAGATCCACTCCTATGAAGAGCTACAAGTAATGAGGGCATTCGCCTCTATGGAGATAAATACATCTTTATTGGAACAGAGAGGCCTATGCTAAGAGGACTAAGCTTGTTGCTTGTAGGTAGAGGCTTTGGAGTTGTTTTTTTTTTATAGTAGAACTTGTTCAGATGCTCTCTTTTACCACAATAATTGTAGGTGAGGTTCTTGGATGAATTGCCACAACCTTCTTTAGTAGCATTGTTAGAGCTATGACTAGCGTTCTTGACCTTGTTGAATGGATCCTTAGCCTTCATCATAGTGTGACCGAGAGATTTAAATCGTGAGATTTAAATCGAGATTTAATCGTTTAGATCGTTTAAATCGTTTAGACCAGAAATAAAAATCGAGGTTTTTATCCACTAAGAGAGATTTTTATTTTTTTTTCACATATATATCAATAGCTACTGATAGATTGGAAATACAAGAGAATTAAAAGATCACATGTTGATGGATACATGTTAATATTGTATGGGAAGTTTCTTGTGTATTTAATGTCCTCATAAATAGAGGGACAACTTTCCATTATCAATTACTAAGTTACTTGAAAGGTCATGTAGTGCCAATAAAGGTTTCTATTGTAGGCATGTGAGGAGCATAAACTACATATGCAACAAAAATGTAGACATCTGAAATAGGCAATGCCAATATGCTAATCACCCTCCTAGTATGCAATGACCAAGATATTATTGAGGGGATAATAATTGGATAAATGTCAAGACAAAAATGAAGCCAACTTGGGTAATCAAAGATCTACAACCAATCTCTAGAGCATAAGCCAAGTTGTTCTAATACTAAGATACATTACTCTCCACTATAACAAGGTAGAAGATCGAAACCAAAGCAAATTATGAGTCAAACACTACTTCTTCGAAGTCAAAGGAAAAAAAAAAAAAATCGTTCAGAGGTGATAAAAATCGTATGGAGAGATTTAAATCGAGAACGATTTAAAAGGTTTTTATTTGGAGCGAAAAAATCGCGATTTTTTAAATCTACTATGGCCTTCATGGAGGCTTCTTCGATGATGACGACTTCGCTTGCGAGTCATGGAGGAGTAAAAGTCTTGGTACTTGCTCCAATGTCAACACTTGGTCACGGTTCTAAAGTGTTGTGAGAAATGTTTCATAAGACCTAGGGAGCTTATTTGGTTATATCTTCACTTATCTGCCACACAATGTGAGTTTGCCTTGGTAATCTTCAAAAGTGGCGATGACCTTGGTCATGGGACCTTGAGGCCTAATGGAGAGACATTATATAACTCGTTGTTTTAAGGCATAGATTTTAGAGGGTGTCTTTTCCTCATAAAGATCATGCAATATCTTCCAAGTTTCATGGGAAGGCTTGCAACAGGTAATGTGTCCTTTAGTAAACTGATCGAAGGCTAGCAACAATTATCCTAGGGCTTCTTTATCTTTTACATTCCAAATGTTCCAAAGGTATGTAGATAAGTATTACATGAACATGGGCATAAATGAAGCCAAGTATAACTAACTAGAAGATGTCGCGCTCGAAAGAGTAGACATGGTCCCCATTGAAGCAAATTGAACCTCAAAAATGAACTACATTGGCAAGTTGGCACCAAATTTTTAGATGGGATTGGAGGAGTTTGGGGGGGGGGGGGGGGGGGGGGGGGGGGGGGTGGGCTTAGAGTAGGCCTCATGAAAATTTGAAACCTGTAGGGGCTTAGAGTAGCCCTACACTTTGAGACCTTTGGGGGCTTAGAATAGCCTAAAAGTGTAGTGACATAGATACCCTTAGGGGGCTCAAAATAGCCTTTTAAAACACACATAAAAAAGTCCTTTTTATATTATGTGGAGTGACTATAGACTTGAGAATGAAGACAAGCTTGAGGGCATGTCTAATTACCCAATGTGGAATTTTATGAAGATGAATCTATTAGTATCAAAGAACTTATGGAATATTGTGAATGGCACTTATCCAAGGCCAAGGCAAGTCAGAGAAGATGTTGCTTCATCTTCTAGAAGACCGGTTGTACCTATTCTGCTCAACAAGAGGTTAGTAAAAAAGAAGAAACTCTTTCATCATGAGGAGTCCATACTACTATCAAATTACTTCCTACAGAAGAGGAATCCAGATGGGATTCAAGGGATGCACTAGCACTTTCATATATTACTATGGGAGTTACAAGGCATATTATACCCCAAATCAGGTCTTGTAGAAACCCTCGTCAGACTTGGATGGAGACACATATTTTGAAGCTTAAATATTTACGAAGATCAGTTACTTAATGTTGGAGTCATATTTGTACTACGAGATTACAACAAGACACAACATGATGTCCAAGATACTAAACTAGACAAGACTACAACGAAGCACAAGACTAGAACTCGGACCAAAACTTGGAGAGTACTTACTTGGAGATTGCAACTCCTTAAGCTCCGAAGTCTGGCCTCTACAAGATTGAAAGTATATGTGGGCAGCCCTTCCTTATATAGGTTCCTTAGGGGTGGTCCAATGGCGGTGATGAGGTGATGATGTCATCGATGATGTCATCAATTCTAAACAACATCTCTTAGTGTTAGAATCCAACAAGTAGACAATCCATCTTAGGGTTTTGGCATGCTCGGGATGCGATGGAAGCATTAGTTTCTCCAAATTGTGAACCAGACATGAGACATAGAAAGTCACATGGAATCTAAGGTTTTAGATGGTTTGCTTTGTTCATGACAAATTCTTCTTACTCTCTCTATCTCTGATGGCAAAATGGGGCAGAGTGCTTTGTCTCTAGCTCCTTGATCAAGGCATGCAAACGGAGGGCGGTAGGGATGCTGTTCCAGCGTGGATAATGATGATACACCTAAGATTTTGCCCATGCCATGAGAAGGAATGGTAGCAGTAGGAATGAGTTTACAGGGAAAGTCAGCTGACTTATGGGTTATGGATGAGTTGGGTATGAAACTTCCTACATGTGTCAAATAGGTTTTAGGAGAATCGGCACAATTCTTGTTGTGGAAGTAAAATGGGAGCATAGTCAGCATAGAGATTCAAAACAGTCTTGATAGTGTATAGGGAAGTGCTTAGTACCGAGGAGAGAAGACGATTGGCATTCATGATTCCGCTACATTCTCTTACTTAAGGTGATGCTACATATGAGTGCCGAACAGCCACTCCCCTATAGATCTTTTGTAGAGCAATCAATTCTTGTTTTGGTGTATTTAGACATAGAAGATGAGGTCGTAACTCTATGGATGGAGAAGAATGAGCGCTATTGTGGAATGGGCTCTTCCATCTCTCTCAAAGGAAGGAGTGTTTGCAATCAGTTCAACTCATTGGCGATTGCAGTGCACTTGAAATAAAGGGATTTAATTTGATCTCTTGTGTCTTATGGTTGAGGGAAATGTAGTTAAGAGGGAGAGGGTTCCTATAGCAATGAATGAGATAGAGGAGGATTCAAGCTTTCTCTAATCCTCTTTCTCTATCAGAAGAGTCATGGGCACGTTACATTGTCTACACAAGACTCGACCACGATGCCCTCTCTACCTAAGTTCCTCAATGGAGTTGATCCTTTGGCTCTATTCACCTCGACCCTTTTCTCTAAGTCACTTCTTGTAAATGAAAATGGCATCATTATGCCTCCCTGGTCCTCCACATTAGAGATGAAGAACCTCAACACTATGAGGATCAACATGAGGAGGCTTATTGCATTAGCTTTCTATGCATAATGCATGAATGCAACTTGGATGAGGCTCGCCCATGCATGTAGGAGCAAAGATTGGACTCGAGTCCAATGTCTACCCGATATAACATTCGACTGAACCACAGTGTCGATGGGATGGAAAAATGGACAAAAGATCTTGAGATACTCTCAAACTGAAAGGCCACATTACCTCTTGCAAGAGTTCACATGAGGCTTGGAAAATACTGCACAATGATTACGAGGATGAAACTCACTCTAAAATCTACTCTGTAGAAGCCGAGTTCCACAAGCTCTTCATTAAGCTTGAGTCACCCATCACTGCGGTCATTGTCGCTTTTGAAGATTACCAACTCAAGCTCGCGTTGTGTGGAAGACAAATATCCAATGAAACCTTTGTCATAACACTTAAGGAGGAAGTACGAAGACTTTTGCTTTTGCTCCTCCATGACTCGTGAGCAAAGTCATCATCATTGCAAGAAGCTGTTGTGAAGGCTAAGGGTCCATTCAACAAGGCCAAGAACACTAGTCATAACTCTACTAACGTTTGTAAACAAAGCTCTAACAATTCATCCAAGAAGTTTACCCGTAACTATTATGGTAAAAGAGGGAATCTGGATAGTTTCTGCTATGAGGAGAAGAACAACTCTAAAGCCTCTACCTCCAAACACCAAACTAAGTCCTCTCAACATTTCAAGAGTTAGAAAACCATACCTATGAAGTTTATTTAAAAAAGAACAAGAGTCTTTCAATAGAAGGCAAGAGCAAAGTACAACTTATCATCATCGATGAGAGTACGAATCCTTGTGAGATGTATTTTTCATACGTATGAACTTCTTCTCTCTCAAGGTAATCACTAATCATCACAAACAAGTTCTATATTAGAACACATCAGTGAAGGTGATTGACCCTAGCACTAAGAATATCATAGCTTGAGGAATTGAAAACAAAGGCTTATATAACCTTTGATGCTTTCTTTCTATGGACTTAATCTCTAGCATGTGGCACTAGAGATATGGACACACATCTTACTTAACCAAGATTTCTGCTTCACTATAGGTTAAGGGATTATCCAAAAATGGAAAGTGCAGGATAACTTCCAAGCTTGCACTCAAGGCAAGCAACACATGAACCCTCTAGCCCTAGTCCACATGGATCTTTATGGACCAATGAATATCCTATCATGAAGTGGATCACTCTACTTCCTTCTTTTAGTAGATGATCACACAAGATATATATGGGTATATTTTCTCAAGTCCGAGGTGGATACATTTCTAAAGTTTCGAGAATGGGTCTATCAAGTTGAGAACGAAGCATCACTTTGAGTAAAGACCATTCGATCATATGGAGGTGATGAACTCATTAACTCTGACTTTGACAACTTCTTGAAGCAAAAGGGAATCAAGAGGCAAGTCACTCAACATCTCACTTCATGCAAGAATGGAGTAGCTGAAAGAAAGATTCACAATGTCGTGTAAATGGAATACACTATGCTTCATACCCATAGTGTAATAATTCGCGAAGTTTTTGCCAGAAATAAAATTCGTTTAATTCGCATCACAAATTAATTCGTTTGGCACGAATTTTATACACCTTGGTGAATTATTGATGTTTTTTTATTATTGTCGATTTGGGGTTAAAAATGTTTGATGTTGTAACTTGTTATGAAGGTATTTTGTTAAGTTATAGGCTATAGCTCATCAAAATTCATGAATCTTACATGGGATTGAGAGATGTATATATATTTTATATTCAAAGAAATAAAATTCTCTCCATATGGATAAAATTCCCCTTTTTTTTTTGCTCTAAACGTACTAAACAAATTAAACGAATAATTTCGGAATTAATTCTCACGAATTAATTCTCTCGTTTGTACTATGTTCATACCATAGCTTTACCATTCAAGTTTTTGGTCGAAGCTCTACACGCACTGAAGCTCAGATTATCAATCGAGGTGCATTTCACAACAAGACTCCATTTGAAGAGATGCAAGCCTAATGTTAGCTACTCTAGAGTGTTTGGAAGTGAAGCATTGGTACATGTGCCCAAGGAAGATCGACGTAAGTTGGAATCTAAGTCTACAAAATATCTATTCATTGGTTGTAGTGAACAGTCCAAGGCTTACAGACTGTATGATCTTGAGAACCACTCCATCACTATTTCGAAAGATGTCATCTTTAATGACGCTTCAAAGTACTCAACCAAAGATCCAAGTTCAAATTTGAGTCTACCCATTTACACTTCTGAGGGAACACAATTATATCTAAGAAAAACTTAGAAGCAAGTACTTCTCACCAACCTAGGCGATCTCAAAGGCTCATTGAGAAGTAGCAAGATGAACAAAGTCACTATTTGAATTATGCACGTATGCACCAAGTTCAAATTTGAGTCAACCCATTTATACTTCAGAGGGAAACACAATTATTTTCAAGCAAAACTTAGAAGCAAGTACTTCTCACCAACCTAGGAGATCTCAAAGGCTCATCGAGAAGCAACAACGTGAACAAAGTCACTATGTGAATTATGCATTTATGCACCAAATTCAGCAGATTCTAGGTGAACCTGAGCTGGAAGAATTTATGAAGACAAAGTTAAGAACAAATCAGATGGTACTGGGGACAAGTACGAAGCAAGATTTGGTAGCTAAAGCTTATAAGCAAACACACAACGTTGATTATGAAGAACCCCCCCCCCCCCCCCCCCCCCCCCCCCCCCCCAAAAAAAAAAAAAAAAAAAAAAAAACAAAAAGAAAAAGGGAATCATGGGGCCCTCCAGTTCTTTCCTACTCCCTATTATGTCTTTCTGCTGTGTGGTTCACAGGCCTCAGCATTCATCATTTCTGGTAACATAGTACAGAATGAAAACAAAATTTTGTAGATGGGATGCAGGAGTCTTCATCAGAGAAACCTCCGTTTCTGAAGCCCAAGCCCATTGGAAGTTACAAAAGCAAGACCTCGCTGCTGCAATTACTATGCAAAATCTTCTTTTAGGGAGAGGAAAGCTTGATTTTTTTTTTTTTTTTTTTTTTTTTTGGTTGGGGGGTGGGGGGGGGAAGAAATAGCAAAGAAAGATAATTGCCATAGAAAGAGGGATAGGATTGCTTCTTAGATTAAAAGAGTGTATGCAGGTATTATGTTGAGTAAGGACAAGAAGAGTAAGGCATCAGTTTTAATGATTATCAGGGTAAACAATGTAATGCTCAAAATTTATGCTCATATTAAATTATTTGCATCATAATTTTTTAAAAGCACTTTTAATCTGCCCGATGTTTATCAGGATAAAATGAGTTGATTTATGTTCATAAGGTTGTTTTAGGTTGCTCCACTGGAAGGACTTCATGAAGAGACTCTGCAAGATGCTGAAGAACAATTGAGATCTCTAACACACCTATTGCAGGGTGTGACTATAAATAACTCTTTAGCACTTCTAAATGGATCATTCGACAAGTGGCTGTCTGAATCCTTGGGTATAATGGTATTGGAACTTAGATTATACCTTTGCTGTTGTTTATCCTCCTTGGAAAGACAAGCACATCCATACATATCTCAGATCTGTTCAACTTTACTTTTCATGAAATCAAGCCAGCCACCATTTTTCCAAGTGTGCGGTGTGGACTAGAGATGGGTATATTGGGAGCATTGGCTGCTTCAAATGGAACCAACTTTGCAGGACTGCTTGATGGACAATCTAGCTACAAGAATTTCGATAGACACCAGAATTCTCCAGACGCACAATTGATGTCCCAGAAAATAAGAATATGTGGATTGTTGGATTCTTCTGGAAGCCCATCAGAAATGGCTCTCTCTGCACTTCAGCTTGTACAGCAAGGATTTTGTACTTTAAAAGTCAAGGTAAAGTGGATAAAATATATTTCAATTTTTTATTTCTATCTTATGAGTTTTATTTCTGATAGAAGATGTAGCATTAACTGTAAGCCATGCATTGTACAAAATGTACTTCATCAACGATACATTTGCACCTGTAAGTGCAGGACTGTGTGCATGGATGCATGCGTGCACGCACATAACACACACAAACACACACGCGCACGCATGTAAGCGGACACATGCACCACATGGCACGCACACGCATATGCATAAACACACATACACACACACACACACACACACACACACACACACACACACACACACACACACACACACACACACACATGCATGCATGCAATTCCATAGTTACATGTTACATGTATACACATGCGCATAGTTGTTACCCTACTTGTTGGATACCTTTTTAAGATGTCAAGAAAAAAAGTTATTAACCTCACATCGGAAAAATGTTTCTGACTTGACCGCTAAAATTGTCTAAATAAGTTCTACTTTGTGATTTATGTTCAACACAAAAGTAGAGGCAAGTACACAAGTTGTTTTCTTACTATTTTATGTGCACGATGCTCTATAGACTATAATATTCTATAATTCATATTGGATAATATGCCACATGGCCATCATGCATTGACATATTCTGTTTCAAGTTTCAACTTGATTCCCTGATGTCACCTATAGTATAAGTATCATTGTTCTCAAATTTTTTCTTTTCGCATGAAAGTTTAAGGCGTGTCAGAAGCCATCGGAAACATTTTTCATGACCTTAGAAGTCGGGTTCACCGTTCATCTGAAAAACAACTATGCTAAAATCATAGATACACATAGCTGTAGCAAACATTTATCCATCCTGTGTAATTCATGAGTGGAAGCGAATCACATAAGGATACTCCTTGTATAAACAACACATGCTCTTTTATTGTAGTGTTCTATTTGATCATTTTCTCTACCATGGTTGACAGCTGTGTTCTACTTTCATGCTATTTGTTTTTTTGTTTCCTCTTTGTAATTGCAAGTCTATTTGGCATGTCTAAAGATCGTGTTTTCTGCATCACATGAAGAGAATGATGTTACAGTTATTGATTGATGTTTTGCACACATGCATGCATGCAATTCCATAGTTACATGTTACATGTATACACATGCGCATAGTTGTTACCCTACTTGTTGGATACCTTTTTAAGATGTCAAGAAAAAAAGTTATTAACCTCACATCGGAAAAATGTTTCTGACTTGACCGCTAAAATTGTCTAAATAAGTTCTACTTTGTGATTTATGTTCAACACAAAAGTAGAGGCAAGTACACAAGTTGTTTTCTTACTATTTTATGTGCACGATGCTCTATAGACTATAATATTCTATAATTCATATTGGATAATATGCCACATGGCCATCATGCATTGACATATTCTGTTTCAAGTTTCAACTTGATTCCCTGATGTCACCTATAGTATAAGTATCATTGTTCTCAAATTTTTTCTTTTCGCATGAAAGTTTAAGGCGTGTCAGAAGCCATCGGAAACATTTTTCATGACCTTAGAAGTAGGGCTCACCGTTCATCTGAAAAACAACTATGCTAAAATCATAGATACACATAGCTGTAGCAAACATTTATCCATCCTGTGTAATTCATGAGTGGAAGCGAATCACATAAGGATACTCCTTGTATAAACAGCACATGCTCTTTTATTGTAGTGTTCTATTTGATCATTTTCTCTACCATGGTTGACAGTTGTTGTTATTGATTGATGTTTTGCACACATTCGTTTTGTTTATCCCCAATATCCGAAATTCCTTTTGGTTTGATTGGTAGGTAGCTCGTCGGGTTTCACCAGTTGAAGATGCAGCTGTTCTTCTAGCAATCAGGAAAGCTGTAGGTCCAAAAGTACATCTTCGTGCAGATGCTAACCAGAGATGGACATTAGCTCAGGCTTTGGAGTTTGCTAGTGCTGTTCAGGGTTGTGGCCTGCAGTATTTGGAGGTAAGTTGCATGTTGAATGATATAGAATGGATTTGTATCAACAATCTGTATGCTTTTTTGATATTGTAGAGTTTAAACAGGAACCGGTTAAGAATAGATATGATCTTGTTAAGTTCTGTAAGGAGACAGGACTGCCAGTGGCTGTAGATGAGAGCATCGATAAAAATGTGGAGGATCTCCATGAGTATTTTTCTGACCTGAGACTTGCAGCAGTGGTAGGTAAAAAATGATGTCTTTTTCTTTCAAGACTTCAACAGGTACATGCATACATTTATTATAGTTTATATTTTCTCCTGCTATTTATTGCCTTTTTAGGTGATCAAGCCATCATCAGTAGGTGGATTTGAGCGAGCAGCTATGATAGTGAAGTGGGCACAGCGAAATGGAATGCTGGCAATAATCAGCTCTGCATTTGAGAGCAGTGTTGGTCTTGCTATCTATGCCCAATTCTCCATGTTTGTTGATGCACAGCATATGAAGTCAATATCAATGACTGATAATTACAAAAGTAGCACGTGGTCAAATGTCATCATTTCCCCAGTTGCACATGGATTAGGCACATATATGTGGCTCCAGGATGATGTTGTTTTGGAAAATAGGTTTTCAGTGCAAAGGAGGGAGAATGGTGTAGAAGTATCGATGGAGGATTGTGAAAGGGTCATTCAGAACTTGGTCTTCAATAGAGAGACAGTGGATGTGCATTCCAACAATGTGGTCAGTTTACATTCCGGCACTCATCTAGTCAACTCTGCAGCAAGTGAATTTAGGTTTCATGTTATGGACACACACACAACCAGTGAGGCAAGTATTTGAGGATATCCAGTGTAATAAGATTTTTATTGGCAAGTGAATTATCTGAATTGAGCCGTACTGATATTCCAGACTGATTCCAAGCTTCCAGTGCTGGTATTCTTGCATGGGTTCCTGGGCAACTGCAGGGATTGGATGCCCATAATGCAAGCACTCTCTGTCTCACACAGATGTATATCTGTAGACTTGCCAGGACATGGGAAAACTTGTCTGGAACGAGAAAGGATTTCCAATGGTGCTTTGATAACAGCGGATCCATTCTCAATGGAGAGCATTGCAAATGCTATAAACACACTCTTGTCAAAACTAACTGCAAAGAAAGTCATCCTTGTCGGTTATTCTATGGGGGCCAGACTGGCATTGTACATGGCATTAAGAAGCAATCAGAAGGTTTTTTTATAAATCTCTTCTTTCTTAATGTTCACAGCTCTCTTCATGCTGATTGTGCATTATGTGTATTGTTTAGGTGTGTGCTGCAGTGATAATTTCAGGCAGCCCGGGGTTAGAGAGACAATCAGATCGAAGAGTGCGAGCAATACAAGACAGTGCGCTTGCCGTGATTCTGCAAGAAGCTGGCTTGCAGAGTTTCGTAGATGATTGGTATCAGAAACCCATGTGGAAAAGGTGGAACATTTTATCTTTTATAGACTATCTTTGCAAATAATTCATTTGTTTTTGCTATATCCAGTTTCTTATCCATACTTGTATCTGGAGTCATAGTTTGCGAAGTCATCCTCAGTTTGTGTCCCTAAAAGCTTCTCGAACTCAACATGTAGATGTTAAGTCCTTGGCAAAAATATTATGCTCTATGAGCTTAGGAAGGCAACCGTAAGTACAGTGTCTATAAACTATTTAAAGCCATATTCATGTGCAAATGATTTTCTTAACCTTTTTTCTGTTGCCTTCGACAGGTCACTGTGGAAGGATCTGGCAGATCCTCCTGTTCCTTTGCTTTTTGTTGCAGGTAAAAATGATGAGAAATTCGTGGGACTTGCTCATAAAATGTATAATACTATAGACTCACAGAAGCTCAGAAAATCTGCAACCTTGGAGGAAGTATGTTCAGAATGTGCTTGCTTGAGATTGGAGCAACAGCCTAAATACTACCAGATAGAGAGTGGTCTTTCTTGCCATGACACTCAAAAAGGCTCTGTAGAAAGTGAAGAGACCAGAAGGTTTCTGTTGGAGGAAGCTCTTGTTTTGCAATCTGATAAATTCGCAAAAAGAGAATGCAAAAACTGCAAGTTTGTAAATTTACTAAGGCTGGACAAAACAGGGCATTCAGTACATGTTGAGAATCCATGTCTTCTCATCAATGGTATCAGCAAGTTTGTCACACAGTTTATGCAGACATCCAAGCAGGAACCAAAGGGATAGTGGATTCTTTGAGCTCTTTATTATTAGAACTACATTTATCATTTTAATCCAGAAACATTGGCATAGAAGAGGTTTAGGAAATTTGTGTACAGAATTATCTAGTCATTAATGTACAGTTAAAAGGTCCTTAGCTATTTTTCCTTTGGTCATTGTCATGTTTATCACCATCAGCTGTATTCTTTGGTTTGTCGTACAGTGTTGTTTGTTTACTACTTATAGCATATAAGTTCAAGGGTACAAAAGCGTCTCCAAGAGCATCTATCACATGTTTGTATGTCTGAACATAGAGTTATTAAAGTTGTAATAATGTAAACTCATTCATCTTATTTTTGTGTGTTTCTGGCAGCATTTATGCCTTTTCATGCAGCATGTAGCTAGCATGTAACTAATTTTTCCTAGCTGCACAGCTATCCCGATTATGTTTGCTTGTTAAGGGAGACTCCAGAGAGCAAGATTCTAAACTCATGTGTACAGGCGCATGATGTTGATTCCTTTTTGCACTCTTATGTGCTGATAGGCAAAGCTGGCATGTACCTGTGTTTTCCCCTGCCTTCCAAATCTGTATATGTATATCTAATGAATTTAATATGGAAATAAACACATTCATTTGATATGTGCATAATAATTTTGCACTTTGTTTATCAACACAGTAACTTTTTTGGCACATGTACTTGTGAGCATGGATATATTGCATCCATCTCAGAGCTCAAGCAGATCAACATGTGGAGTATAAAACTTGTGAGACCCTGACGTGTACAACATTTATTAAATTCAAAGGCAAAGCTCTGCGAAGTTATTCAAAAGGTTGCACCAAGTGGCAGTGAAAGGTCTGACTTTTGGAAGGATTCTGACATCTGACGGGTCCGCAAAATGTATATGACGTTTACGGATGCCATCTCTCTTTTAACATAAATTTAAAGAGAAGAGAGATCGCATCCATAAACGTCTCTCTCACACACACACACACACACACACACACACACACACACACACACACACAAGTGTGGGAATTCTCACTTTATTCCATTAGAAGGAAAAAAATATACAAGAATGTGAGTAGGGAGACTCTTCTCCCTATTCTGAGCCTACAAATCTATAATGTACATTAGTATAATGTAAACAGCCTCTCCTCAAAGATCATAGCACCTATGTCAGCAACGAAAGTAGCGATACTTTGTCCTTTGAAAGCATAACGTCAATGTCAATCCTCAACTGAGTTTTACAATATTGCCAAGAGAAGAGTGGTACGGGCACCTTGTTTTTGAATAGTTTAAGGTTTCCTGGCATCCAAATGTTCCACAACAAGAGAAATATGCATCTCATTCTCACCCAATCCGTAGCATTATTAGTGGAAGCAAAAAGCAAAACAGTGTAGTCAAAATTAGTGGGCTTTACATCCTAAATGGGGAATAGGAAGTGAGCATTCCACCATCTTTGAATGTGCGGGCATAACCGGAAGGTATGATGCATATTTTCAGCATAAGGTAGTGCGGACATCGTATGCCTTGGACTCCATGCTTACAAAGAAATGCTCCTAAGCGGAAGTGTCCAACGAAAATCCTCCACATGAAAACCTTCATTTTGAAAGTGTATGAGGAATCCTAGATTGCACTAAATCTTGCATTGGTTACATTGGTGAGCAATAGTGTCAAAGGTGATAAGTGGATGATAATAAATTTTTGCTTTACGAACCCACCATTTGGTGTGTTTTGCAAGCAACCAATCCTTCCACGAGTCAGATGCATCAATAGAACGTGGCACTTGGTATTGTTGTAAAAAGAAAACAATTTGAAGCCATTTAAAGCTATACGTTGGACCCACTGCATAAGTTTTCCGAACAAGTAAGAGAGGTAGAAGTTCCCATTTAGAGTTGTAGCATTTTGCCATGGAATCAATTCCTTTATTATTGAAATATCTTGTTGCAGCTCTCAAAAGGTAAGCAATATGTGGATTTGATAAGAATGACCAATATTGAGACAATGCAGCAAAAGAGTTCCCTTCATAACTCTGTCTTCCATTCCACTTCAATGTGGAAACTGTAGACTTGAAATATATGAGTAGAAAATTAAGGGTATGTGAAGAAGTTCGTAGTGGGGCATGAGAGAAAAACTTATTCCATGCATTAAGTTTCCAACTTCGTTTAAAATTTACCTTTGCATTTTCCATAACCTTCCAGAAAATGTGAGTCCATAGAGGTGTATGCGAAGAGGTAATATGCATAATAAATGCTGCTCTTCTTGCCATTAAGTGCGAGTGTGCATGCAAAATACCAAGTCCACCTGTAGCGCGGGGTTGACATGCATACTCCGAGGCTAAAAGGATCAATGCTGGATTATGCTTTTTGTTCGAGAGAAAAGTCTTTAGGAAGCAGTAAAAAATATTCAGATGGCTCTTCTCCCTCTCTAGAAATAATAAGTAATACATAATATATGGTTGCAAAAATGTTTGTACAATTCTTATCCTTGCATGCAATGGCCACTGCGAAGCGTACCACTTGTCCATTTTACATTTGATTCTACGTAGTACCCATTCGACTTTGTCCCTAATAGAGACCTGAATGCCTAAGGGATACCCCAAGTGTCTGAAGATAGTGCCTTTTTTAATTTGGCCCTTCCCATATAAGAGATTGAAATAGTGATGTGGAAGTATTCACAATCATTAATTTTTTCTTATTAATCCTGAATCCAGATGCTTGAGAGAAAGGAGCCAAGAATTCTATAATGTTTTGAACATTTTCCTTGTCGGATTTTGCAAAGATAAACGTGTCATATGCAAACCCAACTGCAATTTGCTGAATTCCATAAATAGAGATATCATGAATACATTGCGAGTTCATTTTTGCCTCTAATAGGTAAAACATTGGGGAAGATGCTAGAGAATACAAGAGCGGACTTGAAGGACATCCTTCACACATCGAGCGCTCAGGTGCAAAAAGCCTTCCATTTATCTCTATGTGAGAGGCATTGCCTTGCGCTATGATGTAAATCAATCCACAAAATTTGATTCCAAAGCCAAGTTTTTTGAGCACTATGGCAATAAAACCCAACGAATTTGATCAGAGGCTTTCTCAAAGTCAAGTTGTATCCCAATCGCTTCTTGATTAGACGACGCAATATGTTCAAGCAACATCTGGGTGGGAAAGATATTATCATAAATGGATCCTTGATGTATGAACCCAATCTGGGATGGGCGAACCACATTTTGGATAATGCACTTTAGCCTCAATGTGAAGGTTTTAGCAAAAATTTTATAAATAATGCTCATCGTCGTAATAGGCCTCTAGTCCTCAACGGGTTTGGGCACCTAGTTTAGGAATAAGTTTAATCTTACCTAATTTGAGTGTATAAGGCATCTTTTAATCCCTCCATATCTTATTACAAATGTCAAGAATGAGATCTTTAAGAGAAGGGCAAAAAGCCATGACAAATTACTTTTTGATGCCATCCATACTTGGAGCTTTTCCATTTTTAAGAGACTGAAGAGCCATATGAACCTCTTCTTTTTAAATACTTCTTTCACATGCAGCAGTCATATTAGAGTCAAGAGGTTGCGGAGTGTATTTCAAAGATTCATGAAGAGATGTAAACCTGCATCATCTGATTTATATAAAGTTGCAAATAAATTTTGGAAATGCTCAACACAAATTGCAGCCATGAAATTCCCATCATTGATGATGTTGCCTTCTATTTCAAGTTGAGAAATTGTATCGAGATAACAACAAAGGATTATGGTATGAAAGAAGCATTGTAGCATCAATCCATATTTTGGATGTTGCATTCAAAGTAGAAATGTGATAGTAGTAGCTTGCCAATAGCTATCTTATGAGATCTTGAATGGTATGTATATTGAAGCGTATGCCCTCCAAGGTAATCCCATAAATCTTTGCAATTTAGCATGTCCAAAACTTCATTCCATATATTTTCTTGCGAAGAAAGCAAGGAGGAAATAGTTGTACAATCAGCACTAGAATCCATCATATTGAAATCTCCACATAATAAAATGTGGGGTCCACCCCAAATTTGGAGCTACATGCACTGTTGAATGGAAAGAGCTAAATCTTTCCAAGTCATAACCCTTTCAGCATGAGAATTGGGAGCATATACATTAATGAAAATGTATGATAGATCATGCAACATAAGATGGAATAGTCCCAAGCCGCTTGGTTGGGTGGTTGGGCCTTTTGCCTCTTGAGGCAGGGGCTAGGGTTCAACCCCCACCAGAAACATGTAAGGGACATGTTATCATGGAAACTTGTATCTTGTGGCTGATGTGCCACCATTTGTTTTGCTTCGCGGTAGTTGTGACTGCAGTCTAACCCAGCTATGTAAACACCTGTTCTTGTGGGATAAGAGGGGTCCCATGGGTACTATGCCCTTGCTTGTACAGTTGCAATTTCAAAGTTAAAGCCTAGAGTAGGCCTCGGTTGAACCTCCATTTAAAAAAAAAGGAAAACATAAGATGCAATATAATATTCCTACCTTGAGGATCATCAAACAATACTGTGAAATGCATGCTCTTTCTAACAATAAAGAGACAACTTGAATAATGATTTTTTATGCCATTATAACATAATTGGAAGTCTTTAGTACATTATAGAATTCCCGCATGGTCATACTTTTTATGCCCTTGAATTTTCACCAAGTCAAGCTCATGCTTAACAATCCACCTCCATAATCTTATCCACTTTCCATACTGACCCAAACCTTGAATATTCCATGTTGCTATTTTCATGATATCGGCGCAATAGTAAAAGAAGAGCCAGTGTAGCCGGAGCCAAATCTTATAACACAATATCCATGTTATCATAATACTCTACCATGTAATCCTCAATATGAGGCGTGAAAAATTAACCTCATTTGTAAGAGGTGTTGAGTAACTAGATTGAAACTTGCCCCTCTTGCCACAAAGCAAAGATTTGTTATAGGTAACAGGGATAAAACCCCCATTATCAACAACTCTTTCTCCAATGTTGCTCGCTTTTCTACTTGAAGCATCTTTGCTTGTGCTTTCACCATCTCTTTGCTTACATACATTCAATTTTATTCGAGTGACAGGGGCAATAGGATGCACTTGTTTCTCCACTATTATCTCTTTTCCCTTACGGTTATAGTCTTGAGGTAAACGAGATGGAGGATCTGGCATGGTTTTGGAAGGCATATTAGCATGTGAACAACCCCTTCGCTTACCAAACATTTGTTCTTCGACCACCAAGATTTTACTCCTAGGGCATGTAGGGATTAACCTAACTCCATCAAATTTCAAAGGACAATTTTTGGAGTAATGGCCCAAATTACCACAATGAAAACATGAACCAACCATATTACCCCATTTCAAGTAAATAACTATACTTCGCACATTAGGTACATTTATACCAAGCGTTCTAGGAAAGGGCCTCGATGTATTCCACAAAACACATACTCTATTCTTAGGTTGGGTTCACACAGAATTGGCGGTACAAACACTCAAAAGTGTAGTGTTCCAGGTGGAACAGTGAGAAAATCATTTAGTTCCACCGGTCATGTGTTCACACAAGAAGGCGGAACTGTGCAAAAGTTAGTTTTGTGCCACCACCCTATGTGAACACAAGGGATGGCAGAACAAATACTCTTTTTTTTAGATAAATCTTTACAAATACATAAAAAAGGATCAAACAATTAAAGCAAATACCCTTAACAATTACATAAACAAACATATCTTGTTACAATACATTGCATTAAAATGAAGCATAATGTAATTGGTACAAAACATTATGATGATGATGATGATGTATCCATCTCCTCCAAAGCTTCATTTCCAAAATGCTTTTGCACATTCATTCTTGCTTGCTCCTTGTACATTATGCTTGCAATCCTATCTCGTCGCTCTGAGTTGCTTCCAAGATCAATTGCTTCTTCATTAGTGCATTGACCACGATCCATTGCTTCTTCTGATCCCATTCCATGTATTGCTCGCAGTTCTGCCAAGGACATGGATACTACTCTTTCATTCTCTTCTAATTGCCCATTCTGACTTGCCAATTTTGCTTTTGCTTCTTGAACCCAGTCCATATCAAAAGCATCTCCATGACAAATGCAAATGTTATGGAGTACAAGACATGCAGCAACAAGATCTGGCATATAACGTAGATCCATATCACATCTTTTTAGTAAAATTCAAAATCTTGCTTTCAACATGCCAAAAGCTCTTTCAACTGGCATCCTTGTACTTGATTGGATGAAATTCCAATGATACTTAGGACGTGATAATCCTTCTTTACAACCTTTGAATGGGACTAATATGTATGGTCGAGAAGGATATGCGCAATCACCAACCAAGCAATACTTACCTAGTTCACCTCTTGCACACCTCTGTCCTAATTCGCTTCTTGTGAAATTAAGGGAATCCTGCATTGATCCTGCCCATCCTACATCATAATTCCAAATAGAGCAATTGGCAGCTACTGTTATTTGCAACAAGATAGAGTGAAAAGCTTTGCGACTGAAGTAATCAACATGATTTTCACGTGGTGCAATTATAGGTACATGGCTTCCATCTATTGCACCCACAACATAAGGTATTCCTCTTATTGCCTCAAACTCTTTTGCTAACATTGCAAAGCAGGATGTTGAAGGCCATCTAATGTATGTGTCTCTAAGACTAGATGCTACAATAGCTTTAATAAAATCATGCACAATACCACAACATGTGCTCTTTGAGCATCCAAAAGTGTCCCCTATGCCCATAAGCCCATCTCCTGTTGCTAGCCTTGTTAATGCAATAGCTACTCGATCTTGTAAAGGTATAGTGTCACGATAGTTTGTGGTTTTCTTTTGCATAAAGGGTCCAAGCTTTCCACACAAGTAATGGAAGGTTTCCTTGTTAATCCTCAAGCCATGTTTGAACATATTGTCACTATAAGCATTCAAAAGATAGCTTTTAACAAAGCCATGATGACGTGGGTATGCCCATGCTTGCCTATGTTCATGACCCCTTCTTCGATTAATGGCATTATTCATTACCATTGATCGTGCCACACATTCATATAAGTGCAACCAAGCATGTAGCATGACATGATGACGATTACGGCTTGACTCTTGAAGTAACTCTATCATAGCTAATGCGCATATCAATGCACAAATTAATGCAACTTCCTTTGACATGTCCATTAGAACCTACAAAAAAAATACAAGAGATGTTTAGAATATAAAAAATATGCAACATATGCAACACATGCATATGCAACATATACATAAATGCAACATATACATAAATGCAACCTATGCACATGCATATGCAACATACACACATACATATGCAACATATACATAAATGCAACATACGCACATGCATATGCAGCATACGCACATGCATATGCAACATATATGCACATGCATATGCAACATATGCACATTCATATGCAACATATGCACATTCATATGCAACATATGCACATGCATATGCAACATATACATAAATGCAACATATGCACATGCATATGCAATATACACACAATATGCACATGCATATGCAACATATACATAAATGCAACATATGCACATGCATATGCAACATATATGCACGTGCATACGCAACATATGCACATTGATATGCAACATATGCACATGCATATGCAACATATACATAAATACAACATATGCACATGCATGTGCAACATACATACATGCACATGCATATGCAACATACACACATGCATATGCACATGCACATGCAACATATGCACATGCACATGCAACATATGCACATGCACATGCAACATAAGCACATGCACATGCAACATATGCACATGCATATGCAACATACACACATGCACATGCATATGCAACACACACATGCACATGCAACATGCACATGCAACATGCACATGCAACATACACACATGCACATGCAACATATGCACATGCAACATATACATAAATGCAACATATGCAATATATGCACATGCATATGCAACATATATATAAATGCAACATATGCACGTGCATATGCAACATATATGCACATGCATATGCAAGATATACATAAATGCAACATATGCACATGCATATGCAACATACACACAATATGCACATGCATATGCAACATATACATAAATGCAATATATGCAACATATGCACATGCATATGCAACATATGCACATGCATATGCAACATATGCACATGCATATGCAACATATACATATATGCAACATATACATAAATGCAACATATGCACATGCATATGCAATATATATGCACATGCATATGCAACATATGCACACTCATATGCAACATATGCACATGCATATGCAACATATGCACACTCATATGCAACATATGCACATGCATATGCAACATACACACATGCACATGCATATGCAACATACACACATGCACATGCATATGCAACATACACACATGCACATGCATATGCAACATACACACATGCACATGCATATGCAACATACACACATGCAACATATGCATATGCACGCACATGCATGCAACATATGCATATGCATGCATAATGGATGAATGCATAATGCAACATATGCACATGCATATGCAAATATATATATATATGCATACATGATGCATCATTGCATAATGTAATATGTGTAATTGCATACATGCAAACATGATTGAAATGCAAACAAAAATGTAAAATCTACAATTAGCATGACTCCAAATTTCATGAATATATCATCAAAACATAGCACAAAGGAAATCCAATTACAAGTCAATTGTTGAGAATATAGTCCAAGATAACAAACATTAAAGTTTTCTTCCTAAGAGATGAAACATGATAGAATCTAGCTACTCTTCTTAAAGCTACTTAAAAATTCACACATGCTCGTATGAAGCCCACTTAAGAGCTTCAAGCGTTCTTCTTCTATGAGCACATGCTTATTCTCCATTTCCTTGAAATGGTGAATAAGATCCTTTCCATTATCCACCAAACCGGCTAATGATTCATCCCACTTTGCAATGCTTCGTCGAGAAGAGGATGAAGGCAAGGGTACGGGTTCACCCTCATGAAGTTCACTTGCACTTCCGCCATTGTCATTGGAAAGGTTTGCACTTGAAGATGTGTGACTAAATGGAGTGACAATTGGACGAGTATGGTAGTGCTCATCTACCATATCAAACCATTTGCACGTTATCTTCCTATCATTGCCCGAAATGGAGTTATGTGCCTTGTCTTGACGGTATTGCCCCAAGACCTTTGCCCACTTCTTTCGACATGCTTCACTATCTTTATCAAAGTCGGGATAGGTTGAAGCTAATTTTGTTGAAACTTTGCCCCATAAGTTGACTCCTTGCTTCGATGGGTTGTTGAACTCTTCACTCATTCCTCCTCATATATGAATGAGTTGGTCCACCCAATGGTCCTTTCATTTGCTCTTCTTGCCATCATCTTCATCCCCTAAGTCAACGGCTATCTTCCTTTTGGTTGTTTTTTCCCTTCTTTGCTATGGGTTCTCGTTGTTGAAGACCTTCATCTTGTCTATCCTCCTTTCTCTTTGTTGACTTGCTACGTGGAGGCTTTGCTTGAGAGGCTTCCAAGGGTGAAGGAGAGGAAAGAGAAGACACAAGAGGGGGGTCTAAATGCAAATGGATGGGTAGGAGAAATAGAAGTGGTTAACATGGCTTGGTAGCCATGAGGAGGAATAAAGAAAGATGGGTGTGAGTATGGGTAATAGGTAGGTTGAGAAAGAGAGGATTGAGAGAAGACAATATTGTCTTCTTCCCCTTGGGATTCAAAGGAATGAGATGCTTGAGAGTCCATTACCTGAAATTAAAACAAAACTAATGAGTAACATATTTACAAACTGAAATGAAAAAGAAAAGAGAAACACAATATATATATGTAGAACACCTTTTTTAACTTGACCTTCACTCCAATAAACCTGAAAAAAAAAAGAACAAAAAAATAATGAATACACATGTCAATATAAAACATATAATAATATAAAAGTGAAATAGAAAACACCTTTGCAACACTTGGTTCTTCTACACTGGATAGTTCTCCAAGACTTGTTGTTGTACACTGGATAACCCTCCTCTTCACAGCATATCCTTGCAAATGAACATTGAAAATTGTATGCCTCTCTTTTATAGAGTCTTCAAAAATGTATGTTGGAAAGTGTACGTTGCTAAAAATATTCGTTCAAAGTATACATGATGTAGCAGATGACAAAAAACATTACATCAAACGTTCGAGTTTTTGGTCTTAATTTCTTTTAAAATAACAAAGAACATTATGTGATGTTAACATTGGTTTTTCTTTTATTATATTATTCTTCTGCTGACGTGGACGCACTATGCCGCTCAGGGCGGGGTTTACCCCTCGGAACCTTTTAGAAAACTTTGGGCAGTGCGCTGGCAGGAAATGGAAGGAGGTACCGCCGCTCTTTCTGAACACCGGTGAACACGCGGGCTGCAATGATTGGAAGAGAGGCGGCGCAGTTCTGCCACCGCGCTCTCTGAACCGAGCCTTATTAGGAGCCGAGATTGAAGGAGTATACAACACCTTGCATAGTACTTTAGCCACATTTCCAATGTTAGTCCATAAAAAGGATGGTAAATCCACAAGCTCTACCCAGACAAGGCATTTCAAGAAGTTCCTCCTTCATTGCCTTAACTAGTTTCCAAGTGAACATATGTGCCACTAAACCACACAAAAAAAATTGTTTGTTGCTCCAAGAACTGCAATTTGACACTCTTGTCACTGAAAACAATCTCAAATAAACCATGCCTAGAGTAAAATACCTTATCCACCACATCTTTCCCTACATTCGCATTAATGGCATATGCCACATCAACCGCTAGAGGTATGCGTCTAGTGAAGAACAACAATAGCCCGCTTTCATGAAACATGAGGATTGACTCCCAAATCACAAAAGGATCAATATCCACTCTTAGATCCCCTTGCACATTTTCATCATGGGTGAGTGCATCCTCCATCATGCCTTTTAGTTTCTCAAGATCCCCTTGTTTTAATAACGGGGTTGGAGTAATTATCACTTCATCTGAGATCCCTATTGTAGTGGAGCATTCAACACAGGCACAGTTTCCTCTGGCTCATTCGAAACTGGAGCCCTTCCTTCAATGTCAAGAGAGAATGCCATGGTGTATTTATTTGTACTGAAATGTGCAGGTAACCAAACCGTATGTCTGAGGAAACAAGCACAGTATGGAAGTGAATCCGAGGTTAATTATATCCATAACTACGTATATTTGAAGTCTTCTTATCTTTGTAAAAACCTTAAGTTGATGACCTCGGGGGTATGTACATACATCCGAAACCCTAGAACATTGTTTGCGCTATGTTAGTGACGACTAGAGCAGAATGCAAACCCTAAATCAATGTCTGCCATTTTTTAGAAACAACATGAACCCTAAAAAACCCAAATATGTATAGAACATAACACAACACGAATGCGGACCGGAGCAGGGCACATCCCCATACATATATATATATATATATATATATATATATATATATATATATATATATATATATATATATTATAGATACATACATACATACATAGATACATACATACATACATACATACATACATGCATGCATGCATGCACGCATGCATACGTACATATGTACGCACACGCGCACATACGTACGTATGCACGCACGCATACACGGACGTACGCACGCACGCAGGGACGTACGCACGCATGCACACATGGACATACGCACGAACGTACGCACGCACGCATGGACATGTGTACGCACGCATGCATGCATGCATGCATGCACGTACGTATGTGCATACATACTTACACACACAGATACATATATACATACATACATACATACATACATACATACATACATACATACATACATACATACATACATACGTACGTACACATATAAATGTGTGTGTGTATATATATATATATATATATATATATATATATATATATATATATATATATATATATATATATATATATATATATATATTAAAAATAAATGGAGTTTTAATGTAGAACTGACGTACACTCCAACTGTGATGAGTTGCAAGTGCACAAATGCTATGAACGGTGATCATTCGTCATGTTGGAGCAAAGGTCTCATCAAAATCAATGCCTCTCTCTTGCACATAATCTTTTGCAATAAGCCTAGTCTTACACTATAAATTATTCGATCAGTTTTATGCTTCAGCTTGGATACCCATTTAGTGCCAATGGCTTATTCCCATAGAGGCAAATCACATAAAGGCCAAGTACCATTCTTTATAATAGCATCATATTTTGATTCCATAGCCGCCATCTAATTTTTTGAATTTTATGCTCTATAAAAAAGAATACGCTCATTCTCATCAGAAAGACTAGAGGTAGCCACTGCATAGCAATCTCATGCAAAAGGAGCCCTTTGAGAGCGTGAATGAGTTTGGACGATCCATTTGGGCATGGCTTTTGCCTCCTCTGTATCTTCCCTATCATCAATAAGTGCATCATTAGATTTTCATGAAAACTGGAATGGTATGCATCATGATGTGAATCTTTTAAAGGTTCACAAATTGCCTCATTTGAACTAGCACTTGACTATACATCTATATAAAAAGGTAACAAAGTGTCATGCACATCTTTGGAGCTAATTGATGTCTCCTTAGTAAATGAAAGTAATGGTTGAATTGCATCTTCCATAAAAACAAGATCAGAAGTAACCAAAATGTGTATAGCTTGTGGATGATATAGACAATAGCTTTTTCTTTTAGAACTATACATAACAGAAATACATTTTGCCTTTTTATCCTCTGACTTTTTGCATTGTTGTTCATGTACTAATGCATATGTTAGACAATCAAAATGTATATTAGAAATAGATGGCTTGCAAACCATGTCAAAACCCGTATGGAGTGATACATTGTAGCACTTTGGTGGGATAGTTGTTAAGTACATATGTTGCACACATAACAACCTCAAGCCAAAAGATATGTGGTGAAGATTGACTTTTGACCATACACGTGATCATCTCCATGAGAGATTTGTTCTTTCTTTCAGCAACTGCATTCTCTTTAGCTGTATATGGTAATGTATATTGATCTTTTATTCCATGTGTCGCAATAAATGCATTAGAATCAAAAGACATGTATTTCCTTTCTCGATTAGAACGGAGGGTGCCCATTTAGTTTCCGTTTGACAGATCATGAACTATAGATCTATTATCCACAAATTTGAGAACCAAGCCGATCTAGGCTAATATTGAAGATGACAAGAGATTTTTCTTAATCCTTGGCACAAACAAAGCATTTGAGAATGTGAAAGAATTACCACCAGTAGTAGAAAAATAATGGGTTCCTCAACTCCCGTCATAGGATAGGAGGATTAATCGCATGTGATAATATTCCCTTTAGGGGTAGGCTCAAGTGAGCTAAAAAAATTGCATTACGAGGTAATGAGATTGGTTGCCCCATTGTCAAAGTACCAAATATTGGAGTCTATTGCAGACATAAAGTGTTCATGAGAAGATGAATCATAGTTTCAAAAAGTTGTACACACTTATTCTTCATTCTGCACAAAATAAGTAGACTTTGTTTTGGGTGTAGAGGCCTCTATAACAAACATTCTTGCCTCTTTCTTCTTTGCCTCTTTTGCAGCCTGTTTTGAACAACTCTTTATAGTATGATCATTTCTATTATAATATTTGAAGAACTGTCTTTTCTTTTCTGTTTCTTTTTGTCTTTGTCTTTTCTTTTTTATTGTGAAAAACTAGCACATTTTTGCTTACTATTACATGAACTCTATTTACCTTTGCTCTTTTTACTAGTAGTGGTCCTAATGAGGCAACTTCTCAGCCTTTCCAAGTTTCATGTGATAATACAGATCCTTCCATTTCCAATGCAGATTTACATGATGCACTTGATGAGAGAGTAGGTATTGAGGAGGCAAAAACTATGCCAAAATGGCTGGTGTAGACTTTGTGTGATAGCAAATTAGATGCACATCTATCATATCGTACTCGATGAGGCTCTCATAATGCTTCTTTTGCATCAAATTTCTATGCTACAACTGCCTCTAGTCTCTGTGATGAGAATGAACTTGTTTCATTTGATGAAGCATAAAACTCAGAAAATTGGATGATTGTTATGCAATCTGAATATGATGGTTTAATGAAGAATGGTACCTGGTCTTTATGTGACTTGCCTCCTAGCAAGAAGGCCATTGGCACTAAGTGGGTATACAAGTTGAAGCGTAAACCTGATGGAACAATTGACAGGTATAAGGCTACACTTGTTAGAAAGGGTTATGCGCAGGAAAGAGGCATTGATGTTGATGAGACCTTTGCTCCTACTTGCCAAATGACTATTGTTTGTAGCATTTGTGCACTTGCAGCTCAGCATGGTTGGAATATACATCAATTGCACATTAAAACTCTTGGAAGCAATGTCCAACAATGGTCCAAAACTACTAAGAAGTAGTTATAATATAGATACTCTATATCCGTCTACAAGAAATCCATGTGGCAGCATGGCTAGGAGAAAGTTCTCTCAAAGTGTGCGCTTGGGTTCGATTCTTGGCGGATGTGTAGTGAAGAAAAGCAATAGTTTTGGACATAATTTTTCAAAAGAAAGTTTATCGACGGTGTAGAATTTCGTGAAAAGTTTTTTTTTTATATATTAGCAATTGCACACGTTGTACTTTTAGATAGCTTTTGTGTTTGCTTTTCACATAGCTACAAGACTATATAAAGAGAGCTTTGGCTCATTGTTCAAATTATGACACAAGCAATATTCTCAAGCTACTCAGGAGATCTTGGAGGCTATCTTGGAGGAGTTCTCACACTCTTGGAGGAGTTGTGGTCTACTTCAAGGGATATTTGGAGGAGATTCTTCCAGCTTACCATCAACATTTATTGTTGATTTACTGTGAGTAGCAAGTATATTTCCGTCCTTACTTGATAGGCCACTCATTTCTGATTTAGGTTGATCAGAATTTGAGTTTGTTGTAAAAGAGTTCTAAAATGTTCCTATTCTCCATATTCACACACACACACACACACACACTCTTCATACCTCTTAGGCACACAATCTCTTGTATCTAGTTCCTATTTTTGCCTAGATATAGATATTGTCAGTTTTTTTCATATACACACATTGTAATTTGGCATTTGAATATAGATAGTATAGGTGAGCTTCATAGCTTATCGTTACACTTGAAATCCTATCTATTTTCTCTCTATCTCTCACTCATCTGTTTTTGAGTCTTAAGGTGTGTATGTTAAGGTTCATCTGTTGGAAGATCCTGTAAACTTGTGATATATTGTTATTGTGGCCCACTCCCACTCCAACATATGGTATTCAGACCTTAGAATACCAACAAAAACTGCATTTTTGAATGGTGACTTGCATGAAGAAGTGTATGTTTTTCAGCCTAGTTGCTTTGTGCAGAAAGGGCATGAAAACCAGTTGTGCAGGTTGAAAAAGGATTTATATGGTTTGAAACAAGCACCACCTGCTTGGTATGAAAAGATACATGCCTATCTGATTGCACATGGTTTTGAGAATAGTTTCAACTAAGAGCACCTTATATGTTAAGCGTGCAAATGATGTGCTTCTGATCATTGTGTTCTATGTTGATGACATGCCGCTCACTAGTCCTAAGAGAAGCATATTGCTGATATTAAGGCTGATTTGCATGCCTCATTTGAGATGTCTGATTTGGGCATTTGCATCATTATTTGGGCATTCAGTTTATGCAAGTTGATGGCAGGAATAGCTCTATGTCAAAGGAAATATATTGACACATTATTGTAGCATTTTGGCCTTGAAGATTGCAAACCTATTGCCACTCCTATGGAGATAGGTTTATGATTGAGTCTTCATGATGTTGGAGATGGATTTGATGTTGTTCTCTATTAGCAGGCTATTGGATGCTTGATTTATTTATGCATTACTCAACGAGATATTCAATTTTTGTCTCACGGATGAGCAGGTTTATGCATTGCCCAAATGTCAAGCATTGGCAAGTGTAAAGCACATCTTTCGCTACTTGAGTGGTACTTCGGCTACTTGGATTGTTTTATCCCAAGGGGGGATCACTACCCGCCAGATTTATATGCTTTTTCTGATTGTAACTAGGCTAGTTGACATGTGTCCACTAGTGGCTTTTTCTCATGCTTGGTAGTTTATGTATACCTTGGTTGAGCAAGAAGCGACCTACTGTGGCCACTTCC
>MU262657.1:57500-61016 GCA_020310875.1 Ceratopteris richardii | reverse complement strand
AAAACCCTAGAAATCAGAGCAAAACCCTAAAATCTGATTGAAAGAGGCTGGGGAAACCCTAAAAATAGAGAGAAAGGTTACAAAACCCTAAAAATTAGAGCAAAACCCTAAAATCAGATTGAAAGAGGGTAGCAAAACCCTAAAATAGAGATAGAGAGAGAGAGAGAGAGGTGGTTTTGGATGTTTGCACAACAGGCAGGAAACCTGAAAATCAGCTTTGGGATACAAGTGCCAAATCCTAAATCAGGGGTTCAAAACCCTAAAATCAGAGGCTTTAAACCCTAAAATCAGTCGTGCATCTAAAAACAGAGAGAGAAACAAACTCATTTATGAGAGAGGAAGGTTGAATAACCCCAAAAACACAGTTTTGAAACCCTAAAATCCAAGTTGTGCCTCCTTCAAAACACTAAAATCAGAGTTTTGCATATTCAGAACCCTAATATTCAGAGCTGCCCCTCTTCAGAACCTAAAACGCAGAGCTACTGCTCTTCCAATCCCTAAAAATCACAACTCTACAACCTTAGAAACCCTAAAATAAGGGCAACGCATTTGCAAAACCCTAAAATTTGATTGAAAGAGGCTGGCAAAACCCTAAAATCAAGGAGATAGAGGCTGCAAAACTGTAAAATTAGAGAAAAAGATGCTACAAAACCCTAAAATCAGAGAGAGAGGCTGCAAAACCCTAAAAATCAGAGCAAAACCCTAAAATCTGATTGAAAGAGGCTGGGGAAACCCTAAAAACAGAGAGAAAGGTTACAAAACCCTAAAAATTAAAAATTAGAGCAAAACCCTAAAATCAGATTGAAAGAGGCTAGCAAAACCCTAAAACAAAGAGAGAGAGAGAGAGAGAGAGAGAGGGAGGGAGAGAGAGAGAGAGAGAGGGAGGGTGAGGGAGGGAGAGAGGGAGGGGGAGGGAGGAAGAGAGGGAGGGGAAGGGAGGGAGAGAGAGAGGGGGAGAGAGGGAGGGAGAGGGAGGGAGAGAGAGAGGGGGGGAGAGGGAGGGAGAGAGAGAGGGGGGGAGAGGGAGGGAGAGAGAGAGGGGGGAGAGGGGGGAGAGGGAGGAAGAGAGAGAGAGAGAGAGAGAGAGAGGGAGAGAGAGGGAGAGAGAGAGAAAGAGAGAGAGATAGAGAGAGAGAGAGAGAGAGAGAGAGAGAGCGAGAGAGAGAGAGAGGTGGTTTTGGATGTTTGCACAGCAGGCAGGAAACCTGAAAATCAGCTTTGGCTTTAAACCCTAAAATCAATCGTGCATCTAAACCAGGGGTTCAAAACCCTAAAATCAAAGGCTTTAAACCCTAAAATCAATCGTGCATCTAAAAACAGAGAGAGAAACAAACTCATTTATGAGAGAGGACAGTTGCATAACCCTAAAAACATAGTTTTGAAACCCTAAAGTCCAAGTTGTGCCTCCTTCAAAACACTAAAATCAGAGTTTTGCATATTCAGAACCCTAATATTCAGAGCTGCCCCCCTTCAGAACCTAAAAAGCAGAGCTACTGCTCTTCCAATCCCTAAAAATCACAACTCTACAACCTTCGAAACCCTAAAATCAGGGCAACGCATTTGCAAAACCCTAAAATCTGATTGAAAGACGTTGGCAAAACACTAAAATCAAGGAGATAGAGGTTGCAAAACTGTAAAATTAGAGAAAAAGAGTCTACAAAACCCTAAAATCAGAGAGAGAGGTTGCAAAACCCTAAAAATCAGAGCAAAACCCTAAAATCTGATTGAAAGAGGCTGGGGAAACCCTAAAAACAGAGAGAAAGGTTACGAAAAGCTAAAAATTAGAGCAAAACCCTAAAATCAGATTGAAAGAGGCTAGTAAAACCCTAAAACAGAGAGAGAGAGAGAGAGAGAGAGAGAGAGAGAGGGAGGGAGAGAGAGAGGGGGGGAGAGGGAGGGAGAGAGAGAGAGAGAGAGCTAGAGAGAGAGAGAGAGAGAGAGAGAGATGGTTTTGGATGTTTGCACAACAGGCAGGAAACCTAAAAATCAGCTTTGGGATACAAGTGCCAAATCCTAAATCAAGGGTTCAAAACCCTAAAATCAAAGGCTTTAAACCCTAAAATCAGTCGTGCATCTAAAAACAAAGAGAGAAACAAACTCATTTATGAGAGAGGAAGGTTGCATAACCCTAAAAACATAGTTTTGACACCCTAAAATCCAAGTTGTGCCTCCTTCAAAACACTAAAATCAGAGTTTTGCATATTCAGAACCCTAATATTCAGAGGTTGCCCCTCTTCAGAACCTAAAAAGCAGAGCTATTGCTCTTCCAATCCCTAAAAATCACAACTCTACAACCTTCGAAACCCTAAAATCAGGGCAACGCATCTGCAAAACCCTAAAATCTTATTGAAAGAGGCTGGCAAAACCCTAAAATCAAGGAGATAGAGGCTGCAAAATTGTAAAATTAGAGAAAAAGAGGCTACAAAACCCTAAAATCATAGAGAGAGGCTGCAAAACCCTAAAAATCAGAGAAAAACCCTAAAATCTGATTGAAAGAGGTTGGGGAAACCCTAAAAATAGAGAGAAAGGTTACAAAACCTTAAAAATTAGAGCAAAACCCTAAAATCAGATTGAAAGAGGCTAGCAAAATCCTAAAACAGAGAGAGAGAGAGAGAGGTGGTTTTGGATGTTTGCACAGCAGGCAGGAAACCTGAAAATCAGCTTTGAGATACAAGTGCCAAATCCTAAATCAGGGGTTCAAAACCCTAAACTCAGAGGCTTTAAACCCTAAAATCAGTCGTGCATCTAAAAACAGAGAGAGAAACAAACTCATTTATGAGAGAGGAAGGTTGAATAACCCTAAAAAAACAGTTTTGAAACCCTAAAATCCAAGTTGTGCCTCCTTCAAAACACTAAAATCAGAGTTTTGCATATTCAGAACCCTAATATTTTGAGCTGCCCCTCTTCAGAACCTAAAAAGCAGAGCTACTGCTCTTCCAATCCCTAAAAATCACAACTCTACAAATTTCGAAACCCTAAAATCAGGGCAACGTATTTGCAAAACCCTAAAATCTAATTGAAAGAGGTTGGTAAAACACTAAAATCAAGGAGATAGAGGTTGCAAAACCGTAAAAATTAGAGAAAAAGAGTCTACAAAACCCTAAAATAAGACAGAGAGAGGCTGCAAAACCCTAAAAATCAGAGCAAAACCCTAAAATCTGATTGAAAGAGGCTGGGGAAACCCTAAAAACAGAGAGAAAGATTACAGAACCCTAAAAATTAGAGCAAAACCCTAAAATCAGATTGAAAGAGGCTAGCAAAACCCTGAAACAGAGAGAGAGAGAGAGAGTGAGAGAGAGAGAGAGAGAGAGAAAGAGAGAGAGAGAGAGAGAGAGAGAGAGAGGGAGGGAGAGAGAGAGGGGGGGAGAGGGAGGGAGAGAGAGAGAGAGAGCTAGAGAGAGAGAGAGAGAGAGAGAGAGAGAGAGAGAGAGGTGGTTTTGGATGTTTGCACAGCAGGCAGGAAACCTGAAAATCAGCTTTGGGATACAAGTGCCAAATCCTAAATCAGGGGTTCAA
>MU262657.1:45000-52500 GCA_020310875.1 Ceratopteris richardii | reverse complement strand
TGTTCCTCCTTCAAAACACTAAAATCAGAGTTTTGCATATTCAGAACCCTAATATTCAGAGCTGCCCCTCTTTAGAACCTAAAAAGCAGAGCTACTGCTCTTCCAACCCCTAAAAATCACAACTCTACAACCTTCAAAACCCTAAAATCAAGGCAACGCATTTGCAAAATCTAAAATTTGATTGAAAGAGGCTGGCAAAACCCTAAAATCAAGGAGATAGAGGCTGCAAAACTGTAAAATTAGAGAAAAAGAGGCTACAAAACCCTAAAATCAGAGAGAGAGGCTACAAAATCCTAAAAATCAGAGCAAAACCCTAAAATCTGATTGAAAGAGGCTGGGGAAACCCTAAAAATAGAGAGAAAGGTTACGAAACCTTAAAAATTAGAGCAAAACCCTAAAATCAGATTGAAAGAGGCTAGCAAAACCCTAAAATAGAGAGAGACAGAGAGAGAGAGAGAGAGGTGGTTTTGGATGTTTGCACAGCAGGCAGGAAACCTGAAAATCAGCTTTGGGATACAAGTGCCAAATCCTAAATCAATGGTTCAAAACCCTAAAATCAGAGGCTTTAAACCCTAAAATCAGTCGTGCATCTAAAAATAGAGAGAGAAACAAACTCATTTATGAGAGAGGAAGGTAGAATAACCCCAAAAACATAGTTTTGAAACCCTAAAATCCAAGTTGTGCCTCCTTCAAAACACTAAAATCAGAGTTTTGCATATTCAGAACCCTAATATTCAGAGCTGCCCCTCTTCAGAACCTAAAAAGCAGAGCTACTACTCTTCCAATCCCCAAAAATCACAACTCTACAACCTTCAAAACCCTAAAATCAGGGCAACGCATTTGCAAAACCCTAAAATGTGATTGAAAGAGGCTGGCAAAACCCTAAAATCAAGGAGATAGAGGCTGCAAAACTGTAAAATTAGAAAAAAGAGGCTACAAAACCCTAAAATCAAAGAGAGAGGCTGCAAAACCCTAAAAATCAGAGCAAAACCCTAAAATCTGATTGAGAGAGGCTGGAGAAACCCTAAAAACAGAGAGAAAGGTTACGAAACCCTAAAATATAGAGCAAAATCCTAAAATCAGATGGAAATAGGCTAGCAAAACCCTAAAAGAGAGAGAGAGAGAGAGAGAGAGAGAGGGAGAGAGAGAGAGAGAGGGAGAGAGAGAGAGAGAGAGAGAGAGAGAGAGAGAGAGGTGGTTTTGGATGTTTGCACAGCAAGGAGGAAACCTGAAAATCAGCTTTGGGATACAAGTGCCAAATCCTAAATCAGGGGTTCAAAATCCTAAAATCAGAGGCTTTAAACCCTAAAATCAATCGTGCAGCTAAAAACAGAGAGAGAAAGAAACTCATTTATGAGAGAGGAAGGTTGCATAACCCTAAAAACATAGTTTTGAAACCCTAAAATCCAAGTTGTGCCTCCTTCAAAACACTAAAATCAGAGTTTTGCATATTGAGAACCCTAATATTCAGAGCTGCCCCTCTTCAGAACCTAAAAAGCAGAGCTACTGCTCTTCCAATCCCTAAAAATCACAACTCTACAACCTTCAAAACCCTAAAATCAGGGCAACGCATTTGCAAAACCCTAAAATCTGATTGAAAGAGGCTGGTAAAACACTAAAATCAAGGAGATAAAGGTTGCAAAACCGTAAAATTAGAGAAAAAGAGGCTACAAAATCCTAAAATCAGAGAGAGAGAGGCTGCAAAACCCTAAAAATCAAAGCAAAACCCTAAAATCTGATTGAAAGAGGCTAGGGAAACCCTAAAAACAGAGAGAAAGGTTACGAAACCCTAAAAATTAGAGCAAAACCCTAAAATCAGATTGAAAGAGGCTAGCAAAACCCTAAAAGAGAGAGAGAGAGAGAGAGAGGGAGGGGGAGGGAGGGAGAGAGGGAGGGGGAGGGAGGGAGAGAGAGAGGGGGGGAGAGGGAGGGAGAGAGAGAGAGAGAGAGAGAGAGAGAGAGAGAGAGAGAGAGGTGGTTTTGGATGTTTGCACAGCAGGGAGGAAACCTGAAAATCAACTTTGGGATATAAGTGCCAAATCCTAAATCAAGGGTTCAAAACCCTAAAATCAGAGGCTTTAAACCCTAAAATCAGTCGTGCATCTAAGAACAGAGAGAGAAACAAACTCATTTATGAGAGAGGAAGGTTCATAACCCTAAAAACACAATTTTGAAACCCTAAAATCCAAGTTGTGCCTCCTTCAAAACACTAAAATCAGAGTTTTGCATATTTAGAACCCTAATATTCAGAGCTGCCCCTCTTCAGAACCTAAAAAGCAGAGCTATTGCTCTTCCAATCCCTAAAAATCACAACTCTACAACCTTCAAAACCCTAAAATCAGGGCAATGCATTTGCAAAACCCTAAAATCTCATTGAAGAGAGGTTGGCAAAACCCTAAAATCAAGGAGATAGAGGTTGCAAAACTGTAAAATTAGAGAAAAAGAGGCTACAAAACCCTAAAATCAGAGAGAGAGGCTGCAAAATCCTAAAAATCAGAGCAAAACCCTAAAATCTGATTGAAAGAGGCTGGGGAAACCCTAAAAATAGAGAGAACGGTTACGAAACCCTAAAAATTAGAGCAAAACCCTAAAATCAGATTGAAAGAGGCTAGCAAAACCCTAAAACAGAGAGAGAGAGAGAGAGAGGTGGTTTTGGATCTTTGCACAGCAGGCAGGAAACCTGAAAATGAGCTTTGGGACACAAGTGCCAAATCCTAAATCAGGGGTTCAAAACCCTAAAATCAGAGGCTTCAAACCCTAAAATCAGTCGTGCATCAAAAAACAGAGAGAGAAACAAACTCATTTATGAGAGAGGAAGGTTGAATAACCCCAAAAACACAGTTTTGAAACCCTAAAATCCAAGTTGTGCCTCCTTCAAAACACTAAAATCAGAGTTTTGCAAATTCAGAACCCTAATATTCAGTGCTGCCCCTCTTCAGAACCTGAAAAGCAGAGCTACTGCTCTTCCAATCCCTAAAAATCACAACTCTACAACCTTCGAAACCCTAAAATCAGGGCAACGCATTTGTTAAACCCTAAAATCTGATGGAAAGAGGCTGGCAAAACACTAAAATCAAGGAGATAGAGGCTGCAAAACTGTAAAATTAGAGAAAAAGAGGCTACAAAACCCTAAAATCAGAGAGAGAGGTTGCAAAACCCTAAAAATCAGAGCAAAACCCTAAAATCTGATTCAAAGAGGCTGGGGAAACCCTAAAAACAGAGAGAAAGGTTACGAAACCCTAAAAATTAGAGCAAAACCCTAAAATCAGATTGAAAGAGGCTAGCAAAACCCTAAAATAGAGAGAGAGAGAGAGAGAGAGAGAGAGGGAGAGAGAGAGAGAGAGAGGGAGGGGGAGGGGGAGGGAGGGAGAGAGAGAGGGGGGGAGAGGGAGGGAGAGGGAGGGAGAGGGAGGGAGAGAGAGAGGGGGGGAGAGGGAGGGAGAGAGAGAGGGTGGGAGAGGGAGGGAGAGAGAGAGGGGGGGAGAGGGAGGAAGAGAGAGAGAGAGAGAGAGAGAGAGAGAGAGAGAGAGAGAGAGAGAGAGAGAGAGAGAGAGAGAGAGAGAGAGAGAGAGAGAGAGAGAGGTGGTTTTGGATGTTTGCAGAGCAGGCAGGAAACCTGAAAATCAGCTTTGGGATACAAGTGCCAAATCCTAAATCAGGGGTTCAAAACCCTAAAATCAGAGGCTTTAAACCCTAAAATCAATCGTGCATCTAAAAACAGAGAGAGAAACAAACTCATTTATGAGAGAGGAAGGTTGCATAACCCTGAAAACATAGTTTTGAAACCCTAAAATCCAAGTTGTGCCTTATTCAAAACACTAAAATCAGAGTTTTGCATATTCAGAACCCTAATATTCAGAGCTGCCCCTCTTCAGAACCTAAAAAACAGAGCTACTGCTCTTCCAATCCCTAAAAATCACAACTCTACAACCTTTGAAACCCTTAAATCAGGGCAACGCATTTGCAAAATCCTAAAATCTGATTGAAAGAGGCTGGCAAAACACTAAAATCAAGGAGATAGAGGTTGCAAAACCGGAAAATTAGAGAAAAAGAGGCTACAAAACCCTAAAATCAGAGAGAGAGGCTGCAAAACCCTAAAATCTGATTGAAAGAGGCTGGGGAAACCCTAAAAACAGAGAGAAAGGTTACAAAACCCTAAAAATTAGAGCAAAACCCTAAAATCAGATTGAAAGAGGCTAGCAAAACCCTAAAACAGAGAGAGAGAGAGAGAGAGAGAGAGAGAGGGAGGGGGAGGGAGGGAGAGAGGAAGGTTGAATAACCCCAAAAACATAGTTTTGAAACCCTAAAATCCAAGTTGTGCCTCCTTCAAAACACTAAAATCAGAGTTTTGCATATTCAGAAGCCTAATATTCAGAGCTGCCCCTCTTCAGAACCTAAAAAGCAGAGCTACTGCTCTTCCAATCCCTAAAAATCACAACTCTACAACCTTCAAAACCCTAAAATCAGGGCAACCCATTTGCAAAACCCTAAAATCTGATTGAAAGAGGCTGGCAAAATCCTAAAATCAAGGAGATAGAGGCTGGAAAACTGTAAAATTAGAGAAAAAGAGGCTACAAAACCCTAAAATCAGAGAGAGAGGCTGCAAAATCCTAAAAATCAGAGCAAAACCCTAAAATCTGATTGAAAGAGGCTGGGGAAACCCTAAAAATAGAGAGAAAGGTTACAAAACCCTAAAAATTAGAGCAAAACTCTAAAATCAGATTGAAAGAGGCTAGCAAAACCCTAAAACATAGAGAGAGAGAGAGAGGTGGTTTTGGATGTTTGCACAGCAGGTAGGAAACCTTAAAATCAGCTTTGGGATACAAGTGCCAAATCCTAAATCAAGGGTTCAAAACCCTAAAATGAGAGTCTTTAAACCCTAAAATCAATCGTGCATCTAAAAACAGAGAGCGAAACAAACTCATTTATGAGAGAGGAAGGTTGAATAACCCCAAAAACACAGTTTTGAAACCCTAAAATCCAAGTTGTGCCTCCTTCAAAACACTAAAATCAGAGTTTTGCATATTCAGAACCCTAATATTCAGAGCTGCCCCTCTTCAGAACCTAAAAAGCAGAGCTACTGCTCTTCCAATCCCTAAAAATCACAACTCTACAACCTTCAAAACCCTAAAATCAGGGCAACGCATTTGCAAAACCCTAAAATCTGATTGAAAGAGGCTGGCAAACCCTAAAATCAAGGAGATAGAGGTTGCAAAACTATAAAATTAGAGAAAAAGAGGCTACAAAACCCTAAAATCAGAGAGAGAGGCTGCAAAACCCTAAAGATCAGAGCAAAACCCTAAAATCTGATTGAAAGAGGCTAGGGAAACCCTAAAAACAGAGAGAAAGGTTACGAAACCCTAAAACTTAGAGCAAAACCCTAAAATTAGATTGAAAGAGGCTAGCAAAACCCTAAAACTGAGAGAGAGAGGGAGAGAGAGAGGTGGTTTTGGATGTTTGCACAGCAGGCAGGAAACCTGAAAATCAGCTTTAGGATACAAGTGCCAAATCCTTAATCAGGGGTTCAAAACCCTAAAATCAAAGTCTTTAAACCCTAAAATCAATCGTGCATCTAAAAACAGAGAGAGAAACAAACTCATTTATGAGAGAGGAAGGTTGCATAACCCTAAAAACATAGTTTTAAAAGCCTAAAATCCAAGTTGTGCCTCCTTCAAAACACTAAAATCAGAGTTTTGCATATTCAGAACCCTAATATTCAGAGCTGCCCCTCTTCAGAACCTAAAAAGCAGAGCTACTGCTCTTCCAATCCCTAAAAATCACAACTCTACAACCTTTGAAACCCTAAAATGAGGGCAACGCATTTCCAAAACCCTAAAATCTGATTGAAAGAGGCTGGCAAAACACTAAAATCAAGGAGATAGAGGTTGCAAAACCGGAAAATTAGAGAAAAAGAGGCTACAGAACCCTAAAATTAGGGCAACGCATTTGCAAAACCCTAAAAATCAGAGCAAAACCGTAAAATCTGATTCAAAGAGGCTAGGGAAATCCTAAAAACGGAGAGAAAGGTTACGAAACCCTAAAAATTAGAGCAAAACCCTAAAATCATATTGAAAGAGGCTAGCAAAACCCTAAAACAGAGAGAGAGAGAGAGAGAGAGAGAGAGAGAGGGAGAGAGAGAGATAGAGAGAGAGAGAGAGAGAGAGAGGGAGGGGGAGGGAGGGAGAGAGGGAGGGGGAGGGAGGGAGAGAGAGAGTGGGGGAGAGGGAGGGAGAGAGAGAGAGAGAGAGAGAGAGAGAGAGAGAGAGAGGTGGTTTTGGATGTTTGCACAGCAGGCAGGAAACCTGAAAATCGGCTTTGGGATACAAGTGCCAAATCCTAAATCAGGGGTTCAAAACCCTAAAATCAGAGGCTTTAAACCCTAAAATCAGTCGTGCATCTAAAAACAAAGAGAGAAACAAACTCATTTATGAGAGAGGAAGGTTGCATAACCCTAAAAACACAGTTTGAAACCCTAAAATCCAAGTTGTGCCTCCTTCAAAACACTAAAATCAGAGTTTTGCATATTCAGAACCCTAATATTCAGAGCTGCCCCTCTTCAGAACCTAAAAAGCAGAGCTATTGCTCTTCCAATCCCTAAAAATCACAACTCTACAACCTTCGAAACCCTAAAATCAGGGCAACGCATTTGCAAAACCCTAAAATGTGATTGAAAGAGGCTGGCAAAGCCCTAAAATCAAGGAGATAGAGGCTGCAAAACTGTAAAATTAGAGAAAAAGAGGCTACAAAACCCTAAAATCAGAGAGAGAGGCTGCAAAATCCTAAAAATCAGAGCAAAACCCTAAAATCTGATTGAAAGAGGCTGGGGAAACCCTAAAAATAGAGAGAAAGGTTACGAAACCCTAAAAATTAGAGCAAAACCCTAAAATCAGATTGGAAGAGGCTAGCAAAACCCTAAAACAGAGAGCGAGAGAGAGAGAGAGAGAGGTGGTTTTGGATGTTTACACAGCAGGCAGGAAACCTGAAAATCAGCTTTGGGATACAAGTGCCAAATCCTAAATCAGGGGTTCAAAACCCTAAAATCAGAGGCTTTAAACCCTAAAATCAGTCGTGCATCTAAAAGCAGAGAGAGAAACAAACTCATTTATGAGAGAGGATGGTTGAATAACCCCAAAAACACAGTTTTGAAACCCTAAAATCCAAGTTGTGCCTCCTTCAAAACACTAAAATCAGAGTTTTGCATATTCAGAACCCTAATATTCAGAGCTGCCCCTCTTCAGAACCTAAAAAGCAGAGCTACTGCTCTTCCAATCCCTAAAAATCACAACTCTACAACCTTCGAAACCCTAAAATCAGGGCAACGCATTTGCAAAACCCTAAAATCTGTTTGAAAGAGGCTGGCAAAACCCTAAAATCAAGGAGATGGAGGCTGCAAAACTGTGAAATTAAAGAAAAAGAGGCTACAAAACCCTAAAATCAGAGAGAGGGGCTGCAAAACCCTAAAAATCAGAGCAAAACCCTAAAATCTGATTGAAAGAGGCT
>MU262657.1:30000-42500 GCA_020310875.1 Ceratopteris richardii | reverse complement strand
GGATACAAGTGCCAAATCCTAAATCAGGGGTTCAAAACCCTAAAATCAGAGGCTTTAAACCCTAAAATCAATCGTGCATCTAAAAACAGAGAGAGAAAGAAACTCATTTATGAGAGAGGAAGGTTGCATAACCCTAAAAACATAGTTTTGAAACCCTAAAATCCAAGTTGTGCCTCCTTCAAAACACTAAAATCAGAGTTTTGCATATTCAGAACCCTAATATTCAGAGCTGCCCCTCTTCAGAACCTAAAAAGCAGAGCTACTGCTCTTCCAATCCCTAAAAATCACAACTCTACAACCTTCAAAACCCTAAAATCAGGGCAACGCATTTGCAAAACCCTAAAATCTGATTGAAAGAGGCTGGCAAAACACTAAAATCAAGGAGATAGAGGTTGCAAAACCGTAAAATTAGAGAAAAAGAGGCTACAAAACCCTAAAATCAGAGAGAGAGAGGCTCCAAAACCCTAAAAATCAAAGCAAAACCCTAAAATCTGATTGAAAGAGAGAGAGAGAGAGAGAGAGAGAGAGAGAGGGAGGGGGAGGGAGGGAGAGAGGGAGGGGGAGGGAGGGAGACAGAGAGGGGGGGAGAGGGAGGGAGGGAGAGAGAGAGAGAGAGAGAGAGAGAGAGAGAGAGGTGGTTTTGGATGTTTGTAGAGCAGGCAGGAAACCTGAAAATCAACTTTGGGATATAAGTGCCAAATCCTAAATCAAGGGTTCAAAACCCTAAAATCAGAGGCTTTAAACCCTAAAATCAGTCGTGCATCTAAGAACAGAGAGAGAAACAAACTCATTTATGAGAGAGGAAGGTTGCATAACCCTAAAAACACAATTTTGAAACCCTAAAATCCAAGTTGTGCCTCCTTCAAAACACTAAAATCAGAGTTTTGCATATTTAGAACCCTAATATTCAGAGCTGCTCCTCTTCAGAACCTAAAAAGCAGAGCTATTGCTCTTCCAATCCCTAAAAATCACAACTCTACAACCTTCAAAACCCTAAAATCAGGGCAATGCATTTGCAAAACCCTAAAATCTGATTGAAGAGAGGCTGGCAAAACCCTAAAATCAAGGAGATTGAGGTTGCAAAACTGTAAAATTAGAGAAAAAGAGGCTACAAAACCCTAAAATCAGAGAGAGAGGCTGCAAAATCCTAAAAATCAGAGCAAAACCCTAAAATCTGATTGAAAGAGGCTGGGGAAACCCTAAAAATAGAGAGAACGGTTACAAAACCCTAAAAATTAGAGCAAAACCCTAAAATCAGATTGAAAGAGGCTAGCAAAACCCTAAAACAGAGAGAGAGAGAGAGAGAGAGAGAGAGAGAGAGGTGGTTTTGGATCTTTGCACAGCATGCAGGAAACCTGAAAATCAGCTTTGGGACACAAGTGCCAAATCCTAAATCAGGGGTTCAAAACCCTAAAATCAGAGGTTCAAACCCTAAAATGAGACGTGCATCTAAAAACAGAGAGAGAAACAAACTCATTTATGAGAGAGGAAGGTTGAATAACCCCAAAAACACAGTTTTGAAACCCTAAAATCCAAGTTGTGCCTCCTTCAAAACACTAAAATCAGAGTTTTGCAAATTTAGAACCCTAATATTCAGTGCTGCCCCTCTTCAGAACCTAAAAAGCAGAGCTACTGCTCTTCCAATCCTTAAAAATCACAACTCTACAACCTTCGAAACCCTAAAATCATGGCAACGCATTTGCAAAACCCTAAAATCTGATTGAAAGAGGCTGGCAAAACCCTAAAATCAAGGAGATAGAGGCTGCAAAACTGTAAAATTAGAGAAAAAGAGGCTACAAAATCCTAAAATCAGAGAGAGAGGTTGCAAAACCCTAAAAATCAGAGCAAAACCCTAAAATCTGATTCAAAGAGGCTGGGGAAACCCTAAAAACAGAGAGAAAGGTTACGAAATCCTAAAAATTAGAGCAAAACCCTAAAATCAGATTGAAAGAGGCTAGCAAAACCCTAAAATAGAGAGAGAGAGAGAGAGAGAGAGAGAGAGAGAGAGGGAGAGAGAGAGAGAGAGGGAGGGGGAGGGAGGGAGAGAGAGAGGGGGGGAGAGGGAGGGAGAGGGAGGGAGAGAGAGAGAGGGGGGGAGAGGGAGGGAGAGAGAGAGGGTGGGAGAGGGAGGGAGAGAGAGAGGGGGGGAGAGGGAGGAAGAGAGAGAGAGAGAGAGAGAGAGAGAGAGAGAGAGAGAGAGAGAGAGAGAGAGAGAGAGAGAGAGAGAGAGAGAGAGAGAGAGAGAGAGAGAGACAGAGAGAGAGAGAGAGAGGTGGTTTTGGATGTTTGCACAGCAGGCAGGAAACATGAAAATCAGCTTTGGGATACAAGTGCCAAATCCTAAATCAGGGGTTCAAAACCCTAAAATCAGAGGCTTTAAACCCTAAAATCAATCGTGCATCTAAAAACAGAGAGAGAAACAAACTCATTTATGAGAGAGGAAGGTTGCATAACCCTGAAAACATAGTTTTGAAACCCTAAAATCCAAGTTGTGCCTCCTTCAAAACACTAAAATTAGAGTTTTGCATATTCAAAACCCTAATATTCAGAGCTGCCCCTCTTCAGAACCTAAAAAGCAGAGCTACTGCTCTTCCAATCCCTAAAAATCACAACTCTACAACCTTTGAAACCCTTAAATCAGGGCAACGCATTTGCAAAACCCTAAAATCTGATTGAAAGAGGCTGGCAAAACACTAAAATCAAGGAGATAGAGGTTGCAAAACCAGAAAATTAGAGAAAAAGAGGCTACAAAACCCTAAAAACAGAGAGAGAGGCTGCAAAACCCTAAAATCTGATTGAAAGAGGCTCGGGAAACCCTAAAAACAGAGAGAAAGGTTACAAAACCCTAAAAATTAGAGCAAAACCCTAAAATCAGATTGAAAGAGGCTAGCAAAACCCTAAAACAGAGAGAGAGAGAGAGAGGGAGGGGGAGGGAGGGAGAGAGGGAGGGGGAGGGAGGGAGAGAGAGAGGGGGGAGAGGGAGGGAGGGAGAGAGAGAGAGAGAGAGAGAGAGAGAGAGAGAGAGAGAGAGGTGGTTTTGGATGTTTGCACAGCAGGCAGGAAACCTGAAAATCAGCTTTGGGATACAAGTGCCAAATCCTAAATCAGGGGTTCAAAGCCCTAAAATCAGAGGCTGCAAAACTATAAAATTAGAGAAAAAGAGGCTGGGGAAACCCTAAAAACAGAGAGAAAGGTTACGAAACCGTAAAAATTAGAGCAAAACCCTAAAATCAGATTGAAAGAGGCTAGGGAAACCCTAAAACAGAGAGAGAGAGAGAGAGGTGGTTTTGGATGTTTGCACAGCAAGCAGGAAACTTGAAAATCAGCTTTGGGATACAAGTGCCAAATCCTAAATCAGGGGTTCAAAACCCTAAAATCAGAGGCTTCAAACCCTAAAATCAGTCGTGCATCTAAAAACAGAGAGAGAAACAAACTCATTTATGAGAGAGGAAGGTTGAATAACCACAAAAACATAGTTTTGAAACCCTAAAATCCAAGTTGTGCCTCCTTCAAAACACTAAAATCAGAGTTTTGCATATTCAAAAGCCTAATATTCAGAGCTGCCCCTCTTCAGAACCTAAAAAGCAGAGCTACTGCTCTTCCAATCCCTAAAAATCACAACTCTACAACCTTCGAAACCCTAAAATCAGGGCAACGCAGTTGCAAAACCCTAAAATCTGATTGAAAGAGGCTGGCAAAACCCTAAAATCAAGGAGATAGAGGCTTCAAAACTGTAAAATTAGAGAAAAAGAGGCTACAAAACCCTAAAATCAGAGAGAGAGGCTGCAAAATCCTAAAAATCAGAGCAAAACCCTAAAATCTGATTGAAAGAGGTTGGGAAACCCTAAAAATAGAGAGAAAGGTTACAAAACCCTAAAAATTAGAGCAAAACCCTAAAATCAGATTGGAAGAGGCTAGCAAAACCCTAAAACAGAGAGAGAGAGAGAGAGAGAGAGGTGGTTTTGGATGTTTACACAGCAGGCAGGAAACCTGAAAATCAGCTTTGGGATACAAGTGCCAAATCCTAAATCAAGGGTTCAAAACCCTAAAATCAGAGGCTTTAAACCCTAAAATCAGTCGTGCATCTAAAAGCAGAGAGAGAAACAAACTCATTTATGAGAGAGGATGGTTGAATAACCCCAAAAACACAGTTTTGAAACCCTAAAATCCAAGTTGTGCCTCCTTCAAAACACTAAAATCAGAGTTTTGCATATTCAGAACCCTAATATTTAGAGCTGCCCCTCTTCAGAACCTAAAAAGCAGAGCTACTGCTCTTCCAATCCCTAAAAATCACAACTCTACAACCTTCAAAACCCTAAAATCAGGGCAACGCATTTGCAAAACCCTAAAATCTGATTGAAAGAGGCTGGCAAAACCCTAAAATCAAGGAGATAGAGGCTGCAAAACTGTAAAATTAGAGAAAAAGAGCCTACAAAACCCTAAAATCAGAGAGGGAGGCTGCAAAACCCTAAAAATCAGAGCAAAACCCTAAAATCTGATTGAAAGAGGCTGGGGAAACCCTAAAAACAGAGAGAAAGGTTACGAAACCCTAAAAATTAGAGCAAAACCCTAAAATCAGATTGAAAGAGGCTAGCAAAACCCTAAAATAGAGAGAGAGAGAGAGGGAGAGAGAGAGAGAGAGGGAGGGGGAGGGAGGGAGAGAGAGAGGGGGGGAGAGGGAGGGAGAGGGAGGGAGAGAGAGAGGGGGGAGAGGGGGGGAGAGGGAGGGAGAGAGAGAGGGGGGGAGAGGGAGGGAGAGAGAGAGGGGGGGAGAGGGAGGAAGAGAGAGAGAGAGAGAGAGAGAGAGAGAGAGAGAGAGAGAGAGAGAGAGAGAGAGAGAGAGAGAGAGAAAGAGAGAGAGAGAGAGAGAGGTGGTTTTGGATGTTTGCACAGCAGGCAGGAAACCTGAAAATCATCTTTGGGATACAAGTGCCAAATCCTAAATCAAGGGTTCAAAACCCTAAAATCAGAGGCTTTAAACCCTAAAATGAGTCGTGCATCTAAGAACAGAGAGAGAAACAAACTCATTTATGAGAGAGGAAGGTTGAATAACCCTAAAAACACAGTTTTGAAACCCTAAAATCCAAGTTGTGCCTCCTTCAAAACACTAAAATCAGAGTTTTGCATATTCAGAACCCTAATATTCAAAGCTGCCCCTCTTAAGAACCTAAAAAGCAGAGCTATTGCTCTTCCAATCCCTAAAAATCACAACTCTACAACCTTCGAAACCCTAAAATCAGGGCAATGCATTTGCAAAACCCTAAAATCTGATTGAAAGAGGCTGGCAAAACCCTAAAATCAAGGAGATAGAGGCTGCAAAACTTTAAAATTAGAGAAAAAGAGGCTACAAAACCCTAAAATCAGAGAGAGAGGCTGCAAGATCCTAAAAATAAGAGCAAAACCCTAAAATCTGATTGAAAGAGGCTGGGGAAACCCTAAAAATAAAGAGAAAGGTTATGAAACCCTAAAAATTAGAGCAAAACCCTAAAATCAGATTGAAACAGGCTAGCAAAACCCTAAAACAGAGAGAGAGACAGAGAGAGAGAGAGAGGCGGTTTTGGATGTTTGCACAGCAGGCAGGAAACCTGAAAATCAGCTTTGGGATACAAGTGCCAAATCCTAAATCAGGGGTTCAAAACCCTAAAATCAGAGGCTTTACACCCTAAAATCAGTCGGGCATCTAAAAACAGAGAGAGAAACAAACTCATTTATGAGAGAGGAAGGTTGCATAACCCTAAAAACACACTTTTGAAACCCTAAAATCCAAGTTGTGCCTCCTTCAAAACACTAAAATAAGAGTTTTGCATATTCAGAACCCTAATATTCAGAGCTGTCCCTCTTCAGAACCTAAAAAGCAGAGCTATTGCTCTTCCAATCCCTAAAAATCACAACTCTACAACCTTCGAAACCCTAAAATCAGGGCAACGCATTTGCAAAACCCTAAAATGTGATTGAAAGAGGCTAGCAAAACCCTAAAATCAAGGAGATAGAGGTTGCAAAACTGTAAAATTAGAGAAAAAGAGGCTACAAAACCCTAAAATCAGAGAGAGAGGCTGCAAAATCCTAAAAATCAGAGCAAAACCCGAAAATCTGATTAAAAGAGACTGGGGAAACCCTAAAAATAGAGAGAAAGGTTACGAAACCCTAAAAATTAGAGCAAAACCCTAAAATCAGATTGGAAGAGGCTAGCAAAACCCTAAAACAGAGAGAGAGAGAGAGAGAGAGGTGGTTTTGGATGTTTACACAGCAGGCAGGAAACCTGAAAATCAGCTTTGGGATACAAGTGCCAAATCCTAAATCAGGGGTTCAAAACCCTAAAATCAGAGGCTTTAAACCCTAAAATCAGTCGTGCATGTAAAAGCAGAGAGAGAAACAAACTCATTTATGAGAGAGGAAGGTTGAATAACCCCAAAAACACAGTTTTGAAACCCTAAAATCCAAGTTGTGCCTCCTTCAAAACACTAAAATCAGAGTTTTGCATATTCAAAACCCTAATATTCAGAGCTACCCCTCTTCAGAACCTAAAAAGCAGAGCTACTGCTCTTCCAATCCCTAAAAATCACAACTCTACAACCTTCGAAACCCTAAAATCAGGGCAACGCATTTGCAAAACCCTAAAATCTGATTGAAAGAGGCTGGCAAAACCCTAAAATCAAGGAGATAGAGGCTACAAAACTGTAAAATTAGAGAAAAAGAGGCTACAAAACCCTAAAATCAGAGAGAGAGGCTGCAAAACCCTAAAAATCAGAGCAAAACCCTAAAATCTGATTAAAAGAGGCTAGGGAAACCCTAAAAACAGAGAGAAAGGTTACGAAATCCTAAAAATTAGAGTAAAACCCTAAAATTAGATTGAAAGAGGCTAGCAAAACCCTAAAACAGAGAGAGAGAGAGAGAGAGAGAGAGAGAGAGAGAGAGAGGGAGAGAGAGAGAGAGAGGGAGGGGGAGGGAGGGAGAGAGAGAGGGGGGGAGAGGGAGGGAGAGGGAGGGAGAGAGAGAGGGGGGGAGAGGGAGGGAGAGAGAGAGAGGGGGGGAGAGGGAGGGATAGAGAGAGGGGGGGAGAGGGAGGAAGAGAGAGAGAGAGAGAGAGAGAGAGAGAGAGAGAGGTGGTTTTGGATGTTTGCAGAGCAGGCAGGAAACCTGAAAATCATCTTTGGGATACAAGTGCCAAATCCTAAATCAAGGGTTCAAAACCCTAAAATCAGAGGCTTTAAACCCTAAAATGAGTCTTGCATCTAAGAACAGAGAGAGAAACAAACCATTTATGAGAGAGGAAGGTGGAATAACCCTAAAAACACAGTTTTGAAACCCTAAAATCCAAGTTGTGCCTCCTTCAAAACACTAAAATCAGAGTTTTGCATATTGAGATCCCTAATATTCAGAGTTGCCCCTCTTCAGAACCTAAAAAGCAGAGCTATTGCTCTTCCAATCCCTAAAAATCACAACTCTACAACCTTCAAAACCCTAAAATCAGGGCAACGCATTTGCAAAACCCTAAAATCTGATTGAAAGAGGCTGGCAAAACCCTAAAATCAAGGAGATAGAGGCTGCAAAACTATAAAATTAGAGAAAAGAGGCTGCAAAAGCCTAAAATCAGAGAGAGAGGCTGCAAAATCCTAAAAATCAGAGCAAAACCCTAAAATCTGATTGAAAGAGATTGGGGAAACCCTAAAAATAAAGAGAAAGTTTATGAAACCCTAAAAATTAGAGCAAAACCCTAAAATCAGATTGAAAGAGGCTAGCAAAACCCTAAATAGAGAGAGAGAGAGAGAGATAGGTGGTTTTGGATGTTTGCACAGCAGGCAGGAAACCTGAAAATCAGCTTTGGGATACAAGTGCCAAATCCTAAATCAGGGGTTCAAAACCCTAAAATCAGAGGCTTTAAACCCTAAAATCAGTCGTGCATCTAAAAACAGAGAGAGAAACAAACTCATTTATGAGAGAGGAAGGTTGCATAACCCTAAAAACACAGTTTTGAAACCCTAAAATCCAAGTTGTGCCTCCTTCAAAACACTAAAATCAAAGTTTTGCATATTCAGAACCCTAATATTCAGAGCTGCCCCTCTTCAGAACCTAAAGAGCAGAGCTATTGCTCTTCCAATCCCTAAAAATTGTTGGAGTTAGACGTCTGCGGAAGCACGCGAACAGCACAAGGAAGAGGAAGAAGCTTGGAGCACAACACACAAGACTGAATGTATTACTAGAGAATGTACAAAGATAAGTAGCCCATTAGGGCAATAGGCGTATATACAAGCCGGGGGAAAAAAACCTCTTAAAGAGGGAAAAAAGTGCCCCGGCGGTCCTAGAGTGTTCACACACATCACTACCTAAATATATCAACAAATCCCCCTTGGGAGTGATGCGGTGAACAAGGAGCTGGCACTCATGTATAAGGAAGTGCCGAGCTATGTGGAAATCACTCCACAAAAGGAAGTAAGCCCAAAGCTTTGCGGAAAGCTTCAAACTTCTCCCTAGGCAGAGCCTTCGTGAAAAGGTCTGCAATGTTCTCCTGCGTGGGCACATATGCCAAGCTGATCTCCCCAGCAGAGAACCTCTCCCTGACATAGTGATAATGCACCTCAATGTGCTTAGTGCGAGCATGGAACATAGGGTTCCTCGCAACTGCCAATGCGCTCTGACTGTCAGTGAAGATGGTGGTGGCAGAAGACTGGCCAACACCCAAATCAGCCATAAGGCGTCTGAGCCACACACACTCAACAGTCGCTATGAAAGCTGCCCTATACTCAGCCTCACAACTGGAAGTGGCCACAGTAGGCTGCTTCTTGCTCAACCAAGATATACATGAGCTACCAAGCATGAAGCAAAAACCACTGGTGGACACACGAGTGTCATAGCAACCAGCCCAATCTGAGTCAGAAAAAGCATGCAAATCTGGCGGTAGTGATCCCCCCTTGGGATAAAACAACCCAAGTAGCCGAGTACCACTCAAGTAGCGAAAGATGCGCTTAACCGCTTTCCAATGCGTGACTCCTGGGCAATGCATAAACCTGCTCATCTGTGAGACAGCAAACTGAATATCTGGCCGAGTAATGCATAAGTAAATCAAGCATCCAACAGCCTGCTGATAGAGAACAACATCAAATGCATCTCCAGCATCATGAAGACTCAATCGTAAACCTGTCTCCATAGGAGTGGCAATAGGCTTACAGTCTTCAAGGCCAAAACGCTGCAATAATGTGTCAATATATTTCGTTTGACACAAAGCCATTCCACCATCAACTTGCATAAACTGAATGCCCAAATAGTGATGCAAATGCCCCAAATTAGACATCTCAAATGAGGCATGCAAATCAGCCTTGAAATCAGCAATATGCTTCTCAAGAGGACCAGTGAGCAGCATGTCGTCTACATAGACAACAATGATCAAAAGCACATCATTAGCACGCTTAACATATAAGGTGCTTTCAGTTGGACTGTTCTCAAAACCATGTGCAATCAGATAGGCATGTATTTTCTCATACCAAGCACGTGGTGCTTGCTTTAAACCATATAACGCCTTCTTTAACCTGCACACCTGGTTTTCATGCCCTTTCTGCACAAAGCCACGGGGCTGAAAAACATACACTTCTTCATGCAAGTCACCATTCAGAAATGTTGTTTTAATGTCCAACTGATGTACATTCCAACCATGATGGGCTGCAAGTGCACAAATGCTCCGAACAGTAGTCATACGGCATGTAGGTGCAAAGGTCTCATCAAAATCAATGCCTCTTTCCTGTGCATAACCCTTTGCAACAAGCCTAGCCTTATACCTGTCAACTGTACCATCAGGTTTACGCTTCAGCTTGTATACCCACTTAGTGCCAATGGCCTTCTTGCCAGGAGGCAAGTCACATAAAGACCATGTACCATTCTTCATTATAGCATCATATTCAGATTGCATAGCAGCCATCCAATTTTCTGAATTTTGTGCTTCATCAAAAGAAACAGGCTCATTCTCATCACAGAGACTAGATGCAGCCATAGCATAGCAATCTGATGCAAAGGAGGTACTATGAGAGCCTGAACGAGTACGATATGACAAAGGTGCATCTAATTTGCTGTCACGCAAAGTCTGCACCAGCCATTTTGGCATAGTTTTTGCCTGTTCAATATCAGCTCTCTCATCAACAAGTGCATCATGTAAATCTGCATCAGAAATGGCATGATCTGCATCATCATATGAAACCTGCAAAGGCTGAGAAGTTGCCTCATTAGGACCAGCGCTAGCCTGTCCACCTGTAAAAAGAGGCATCAAAGTATCATACATGTCTTTGGAGCTAACAGATGTCTCCTTAGTACATGAAAGCAATGGCTGAATAGCATCTTCCACAAAGACAACATCACGGCTAACCAGAATGCGTTTAGTCTGTGGATGATACAGACGATAGCCTTTACTTTCAGAACTGTACCCAACAAAAATACATTTTACTGCCTTATCATCCAATTTTCTGCGATGTTGTTCAGGCACTAATGCATATGCCAAACAACCAAAAACACGCAGATGAGCAACAGATGGCTTGTGGTCATGCCAAGCCTCATATGGAGTGATAGACTGCAACGCTTTTGTGGGACACCTGTTCAGTACATATGCTGCACACATGACAGCCTCAAGCCAGAAACTATGTGGTAAAGCCTGACTTTTGACCATGCACCTCGCCATCTCCATGAGTGACCTGTTCTTTCGTTCAGCAACTCCATTCTGTTGAGGTGTATACGGCACTGTACATTGGTGTTTTATCCCACGTTCAGCCAGAAATGCATTAAAATCTGAAGACATATATTCCCCCCCTCGATCAGAACGGAGGGTGCCCATTTTACATGCTGACAGATTTTCAGCCAAAACCAAAAACTGTTTGAAGCACATGAACACTTCGGACTTTGCTTTGAGTGGATATACCCATGCATGCCTGGAAAAATCATCAATGAAAGTCACGAAGTAAAGGTAATTTCCAAAAGAGGGTGTCTGCATAGGACCACAGACATCACTATGTACAAGCTGCAATTTCTGCATAGCCCGAACTGAACCATCTTTTGGAAAGGAAGAACGCTGCATTTTGCCCAAAATACAGCCTTCACAAACATGTTTTCTAGGTGCCTCAAGTTTGGGCAAAGAGGACACCATTTCAGATTTCTGCAGGCGTAACAAACTAGCAAAATTCAGATGACCAAAGCGTGCATGCCAAAGCTTTGCATCTGACATAGCCTGAGAATCATGAACTGCACATGCCGAATCATTCACAGATTTTTCATAGTCTATGAGCTTATACAGCCCACGACATAAAATGCCAGAAGCAATAATCACATCGCCATTTGAGAGATCATGGACTGTACACCTGTCATCAACGAATTTCACAACCAAGCCAATCTTGGCTAATGCAGAAACTGATAACAGGTTCTTTTTGATCCCTGGCACAAATAAAGCATCTGACAAAGTGAAAGAACTACCATCAGCAGTAGTCAGAATGATCTTACCAACTCCCATAACAGGATAAGAGGAGTTATTGGCGCATGTGACAGTATTCCCTGTAGGGGCAGGCTTGAGTGAAGAGAAGAAACTGCGCTGCGAGGTAATATGTTTGGTTGCCCCACTGTCAAAGTACCAAACATCTGAGTCTACTGCAGACATGCACTGATCATGAGAAGATGGGTCAAAACTGCAAACAGTAGTAAACGCCCATTCTTCTTCCTGCACAAGATTTGCAGACTCTGTTTTTGGTGTAGAGGCCTCTGCAACAACCATTCCAGCCTCTTTCTTCTTTGCCTCTTTAGCAGCCAGTTTTGGACAGTTCTTTATAATATGATCATTTCCTTTACAGTACTTGCAGAACAATTTCTGCTTTTTTGATTTCTTCTCATCTTTATCCTGGTTCTTTGATTGTGCAGCATTTGCAGATTTCTGCTTACTAGTAGAGGAGCTCCATTTTCCTTTGCCCTTCTGACTAGCCAGGAAAGCTTGATTTGCAACACGCATAATGGACCTGTTCTGCCTGGACTGATCTTCCTGCAACAGAACAGAGACTAATTCCTCAAATGACAAGGCATCGGATTGCCTTTCATCATCAATCGAAGAGTAGAGGCAAAACTCTGATATGAATCAGGAAGGCCATTCAGAACGGTCTGCACAAGTGAGCTATCTGGTATAACCTCATCAGCAGAAATCAATTGTTCCTTCAGGTCTTTGATCTTTGTAAGAAAACTGTCCATCGAATCACCTTCATTCATGTGCTCACTCTCCAACTGTTTTCGGAGGTAAGCAACACGAGCCTCATTCCTAGCCTGGTACAAAGTGGTAAGTGTATCCCAAGCATCCTTTGCTGTTCTGCAAGAGCGAATGTGAGGAATAATGGCACGTTTGACAGACAAAGCTATCAATGCATGTGCCTGGGCATCTCTGCCATCCCAACGAATCTGCTCTGCAGTAGGTGCAACAGAAACAACAGCACGAACAGGAATCTGTGGAATATCATCTTCGACACCATCTTCATCAGCTCCAACACCTG
>MU262657.1:20000-25000 GCA_020310875.1 Ceratopteris richardii | reverse complement strand
AACCTTCAAAACCCTAAAATCAGGGCAACGCATTTGCAAAACCCTAAAATCTGATTGAAAAAGGCTGGCAAAACCCTAAAATCAAGGAGATAGAGACTGCAAAACTGTAAAATTAGAGAAAAAGAGGCTACAAAAGCCTAAAATCAGAGAGAGAGGCTGCAAAATACTAAAAATCAGAGCAAAACCCTAAAATCTAATTGAAAGAGGCTGGGGAAACCCTAAAAATAGAGAGAAAGGTTATGAAACCCTAAAAATTAGAGCAAAACCCTAAAATCAGATTGAAAGAGAGCAAAACCCTAAAATCTGATTGAAAGAGGCTAGGGAAACCCTAAAAATAGAGAGAAAGGTTACAAAACCCTAAAAATTAGAGCAAAACCCTAAAATCAGATTGAAAGAGGCTAGCAAAACCCTAAAACGGAGAGAGAGAGAGAGAGAGAGGGAGGGGGAGGGAGGGAGAGAGGGAGGGGGAGGGAGGGAGAGAGAGAGGGGGGGAGAGGGAGGGAGAGAGAGAGAGAGAGAGAGAGAGAGAGAGAGAGAGAGGTGGTTTTGGATGTTTGCACAGCAGGCAGGAAACCTGAAAATCAGCTTTGGGATACAAGTGCAAAATCCTAAATCAGGGGTTCAAAACCCTAAAATCAGAGGCTTTAAACCCTAAAATCAGTCGTGCATCTAAAAACAGAGAGAGAAACAAACTCATTTATGAGAGAGGAAGGTTGAATAACCCCAAAAACATAGTTTTGAAACCCTAAAATCCAAGTTGTGCCTCCTTCAAAACACTAAAATCAGAGTTTTGCATATTCAGAACCCTAATATTCAGAGCTGCCCCTCTTCAGAACCTAAAAAGCAGAGCTACTACTCTTCCAATCCCTAAAAATCACAACTCTACAACCTTCGAAACCCTAAAATCAGGGCAACGCATTTGCAAAACCCTAAAATCTGATTGAAAGAGGTTGGCAAAACCCTAAAATCAAGGAGATAGAGGCTGCAAAACTGCAAAATTAGAGAAAAAGAGGCTACAAAACCCTAAAATCAAAGAGAGAGGCTGCAAAACCCTAGAAATCAGAGCAAAACCCTAAAATCTGATTGAAAGAGGCTGGGGAAACCCTAAAAACAGAGAGAAAGGTTACGAAACCCTAAAAGTTAGAGCAAAACCCTAAAATCAGATTGAAAGAGGCTAGCAAAACCCTAAAACAGAGAGAGAGAGAGAGAGGGAGGGGGAGGGAGGGAGAGAGGGAGGGGGAGGGAGGGAGAGAGAGAGGGGGGGAGAGGAAGGGAGAGAGAGAGAGAGAGAGAGAGAGAGAGAGAGAGAGGTGGTTTTGGATGTTTGCACAGCAGGCAGGAAACCTGAAAATCAGCTTTGGGATACAAGTGCCAAATCCTAAATCAGGGGTTCAAAACCCTAAAATCAGAGGCTTTAAACCCTAAAATCAGTCGTGCATCTAAAAACAGAGAGAGAAACAAACTCATTTATGAGAGAGGAAGGTTGCATAACCCTAAAAACACAGTTTTGAAACCCTAAAATCCAAGTTGTGCCTCCTTCAAAACACTAAAATCAGAGTTTTGCATATTCAGAACCCTAATATTCAGAGCTACCCCTCTTCAGAACCTAAAAAGCAGAGGTATTGGTCTTCCAATCCCTAAAAATCACAACTCTACAACCTTCAAAACCCTAAAATCAGGGCAACGCATTTGCAAAACCCTAAAATATGATTGAAAGAGGCTGGCAAAACCCTAAAATCAAGGAGATAGAGGCTGCAAAACTATAAAATTAGAGAAAAAGAGGCTACAAAACCCTAAAATCAGAGAGAGAGGCTGCAAAATCCTAAAAATCAGAGCAAAACCCTAAAATCTGATTGAAAGAGGTTGGGGAAACCCTAAAAATAGAGAGAAAGGTTACGAAACCCTAAAAATTAGAGCAAAACCCTAAAATGAGATTGAAAGAGGCTAGCAAAACCCTAAAACAGAGAGAGAGAGAGAGGTGGTTTTGGATGTTTGCACAGCAGGCAGGAAACCTGAAAATCAGCTTTAGGATACAAGTGCCAAATCCTAAATCAGGGGTTCAAAACCCTAAAATCAGAGGCTTTAAACCCTAAAATGAGTCGTGCATCTAAAAACAGAGAGAGAAACAAACTCATTTATGAGAGAGGAAGGTTGAATAACCCCAAAAACACAGTTTTGAAACCCTAAAATCCAAGTTGTGCCTCCTTCAAAACACTAAAATTAGAGTTTTGCATATACAGAACCCTAATATTCAGAGCTGCCCCTCTTCAGAACCTAAAACGCAGAGCTACTGCTCTTCCAATCCCTAAAAATCACAACTCTACAACCTTCGAAACCCTAGAATCGGGAAAACGCATTTAGCAAAACCCTAAAATCTGATTGAAAGAGGGTGGCAAAACCCTAAAATCAAGGAGATAGAGGCTGCAAAACTGTAAAATTAGAGAAAAAGAGGCTACAAAACCCTAAAATCAGAGAGAGAGGCTGCAAAACCCTAAAAATCAGAGCAAAACCCTAAAACCTGATTGAAAGAGGCTCGGGAAACCCATAAATAGAGAGAAAGGTTATGAAACCCTAAAAATTAGAGCAAAACCCTAAAATCAGATTGAAAAAGGCTAGCAAAACCCTAAAACAGAGAGAGAGAGAGAGAGGTGGTTTTGGATGTTTGCACAGCAGGCAGGAAACCTGAAAATCAGCTTTGGGATACAAGTGCCAAATCCTAAATCAGGGGTTCAAAACCCTAAAATGAGAGGCTTTAAACCCTAAAATCAGTCGTGCATCTAAAAACAGAGAGAGAAACAAACTCATTTATGAGAGAGGAAGGTTGAATAACCCCAAAAACACAGTTTTGAAACCCTAAAATCCAAGTTGTGCCTCCTTCAAAACACTAAAATCAGAGTTTTGCATATTCAGAACCCTAATATTCAGAGCTGCCCCTCTTCAGAACCTAAAAAGCAGAGCTACTGCTCTTCCAATCCCTAAAAATCACAACTCTACAACCTTCAAAACCCTAAAATCAGGGCAACGCATTTGCAAAACCCTAAAATCTGATTGAAAGAGGCTGGCAAAACCCTAAAATCAAGGAGATAGAGGCTGCAAAACTGTAAAATTAGAGAAAAAGAGGCTACAAAACCCTAAAATCAGAGAGAGAGGCTGCAAAACCCTAAAAATCAGAGCAAAACCCTAAAATCTGATTGAAAGAGGCTGGGGAAACCCTAAAAACAGAGAGAAAGGTTACAAAACCCTAAAAATTAGAGCAAAACCCTAAAATCACATTGATAGAGGCTAGCAAATCCCTAAAACAAAGAGAGAGAGAGAGAGAGAGAGAGAGAAAGAGAGAGAGAGAGAGAGAGAGAGAGAGAGAGAGGTGGTTTTGGATGTTTGCACAGCAGGCAGGAAACCTGAAAATCAGCTTTGGGATAAAAGTGCCAAATCCTAAATCAGGGGTTCAAAACCCTAAAATCAGAGGCTTTAAACCCTAAAATCAGTCGTGCATCTAAAAACAGAGAGAGAAACAAACTCATTGATGAGAGAGGAAGGTTGAATAACCCCAAAAACACAGTTTTGAAACCCTAAAATCCAAGTTGTGCCTCCTTCAGAACACTAAAATCACAGTTTTGCATATTCAGAACCCTAATATTCAGAGCTTCCCCTCTTCAGAACCTAAAAAGCAGAGCTACTGCTCTTCCAATCCCTAAAAATCACAACTCTACAACCTTCGAAACCCTAAAATCAGGGCAATGCATTTGCAAAACCCTAAAATCTGATTGAAAGAGGCTGGCAAAACCCTAAAATCAAGGAGATAGAGGCTGCAAAACTGCAAAATTAGAGAAAAAGAGGCTACAAAACCGTAAAATCACAGAGAGAGGCTGCAAAACCCTAAAAATCAGAGCAAAACCCTAAAATCTGATTCAAAGAGGCTGGGGAAACCCTAAAAACAGAGAGAAAGGTTACAAAACCCTAAAAATTACAGCAAAACCCTAAAATCAGATTGAAAGAGGCTAGCAAAACCCTAAAAGAGAGAGAGAGAGAGAGGGAGGCGGAGGGACGGAGAGAGAGAGGGGGGGAGAGGGAGGGAGAGGGAGGGAGAGAGAGAGGGGGGGAGAGGGAGGGAGAGAGAGAGGGGGGGAGAGGGAGGGAGAGAGAGAGGGGGGGAGAGGGAGGAAGAGAGAGAGAGAGAGAGAGAGAGAGAGAGAGAGAGAGAGCGAGAGAGAGAGAGAGAGGTGGTTTTGGATGTTTGCACAGCAGGAAGGTTGCATAACCCTAAAAGCATAGTTTTGAAACCCTAAAATCCAAGTTGTGCCTCCTTCAAAATAGTAAAATCAGAGTTTTGCATATTCAGAACCCTAATATTCAGAGCTGCCCCTCTTTAGAACCTAAAAAGGAGAGCTACTGCTCTTCCAATCCCTAAAAATCACCACTCTACAACCTTCAAAACCCTAAAATCAGGTCAACGCATTTGCAAAACCCTAAAATCTGATTGAAAGAGGCTGGCAAAACACTAAAATCAAGGAGATAGAGGTTGCAAAACCGTAAAATTAGAGAAAAAGAGGCTACAAAACCCTAAAATCAGAGAGAGAGAGAGAGAGAGAGGCTACAAAACCCTAAAAATCAGAGAAAAACCCTAAAATCTGATTGAAAGAGGCTGCGGAAACCCTAAAAACAGAGAGAAAGGTTACAAAACCCTAAAAATTAGAGCAAAACCCTAAAATCAGATTGAAAGAGGCTAGCAAAACCCTAAAACAGAGAGAGAGAGAGAGACAGAGAGAGAGAGGGAGGGGAAGGGAGGGAGAGAGGGAGGGGGAGGGAGGGAGAGAGAGAGAGGGGAGGAGAGGGAGGGAGAGAGAGAGAGAGAGAGAGAGAGAGAGAGAGAGGTGGTTTTGGATGTTTGCACAGCAGGCAGGAAACCTGAAAATCAGCTTTGGGATACAAGTGCCAAATCCTAAATCAGGGGTTCAAAACCCTAAAATCAGAGGCTTTAAACCCTAAAATCAGTCGTGCAT
>MU262656.1:32500-61041 GCA_020310875.1 Ceratopteris richardii | reverse complement strand
GCACAATCAGTTAGGAGCACGCTAGGCTCAAACAACAGTGTTGCATGAGGAGTAAAGACTCTCTCTAGGGTTCCATGAACCGCGAAGTTCTACCTGGGATGAATGTTCTGGCCTCATTTGAAAAGCAGTTCTTAGTTATTTTTCACTGATGAAGATTCTTCTCATATGAAAATCTTTATGTAACAAGATGCACCATAAGCATAAACTTTATGTAGATTGTGAAGACGAAGAAGGATGAGCATCTTCTCATCGACATATATTTGTAACCATTTGACAAATATTGTAACAATCTGCATAGTTATAATACTTATAGTTATAATACTTATAGTACAATGAACAATTGGGACGAGAAAGCTATGTTGGTTTCCCATCGAAGAGAGAATGGAATACTTTGGTGAACAAATGAGATCGTTTAAAATATGGTTATGGTTGCTATGATTGTGTAGGAACGACTTTCCGAGTAGCTATGAGTAAGACTATTGCAGCAGGCCATCATGTTTTTACAATTTTGGAGCTTCGATATATCCAAACTGCACTGCAACAGAGACAATATCCATTTGAGTTGGGAGTAATGGGTGTGAGTCACATCTTCAACCATGAAGACTTCCTGATTTTGCCATTTTGAACGCGACGTCGATACCGAGAGAGTGCCGACAGAGAGAAGTGTTGGGCATACATATGATACCGAAGATAAATATGACCGCAAAGCCAGTGCCCGTGAAATAAGCCTCATGCCAAGAGCCATCGCCGCGTTGCGTGGATAGTAGACACTGGACTCCAAGATGAATTGCATCCTCCTCATACTCCCCCAATGCATCCCCTGCAGCTAGTAGCCTTGAAGTGCCATGCTGTTTGTGAACCAGTGCTTGCGTGCACCATCCTCTTAACTTGGGATCGACGTAGCTTGAGCATGTCTCTCCCCAGCCTCCATCTTCTGCACATGCGCCCCGTTTCCCTGCATTTTTCGGGTTGATTGGGAGTACTGATTTTGAGGGAGAGAGTTAATGGCAAGCTCATTTCGATAGGCTCAACATCATGATGCACACTATGCTATAAACTTACTGCCTTTACTATACCTGTTTTCCCGATTCGGGCACCATCCTCCCTGGCTTGTTCTGCATTTGGACTAGCCACTTCAGACCTCTTTTGATTTCGGCACGTATGATCCCCTTGGAGATGTCAAGGCCAGCGGAATAAGCGCGCCAGCTGTCCCGTATATGTAGTGACTGCTCACACCCGTCTTCCTCCTGCTCACACTTGAGGTAAGTAAGAGCTCTAAACACTGATTCAGGAGGCATGTACACGTCGATGAATTTGCATAGAAACGCAGTGGTGCACTCTATCCTCTATCGCCCCGACATCTCTACTAAGCGGAGCTGTCCACATCCACGGTGTTGGGATCAATCAATGCCTTCATGTCCGCCACTGGTGTTGAATTTAGCCATTCCTTATCATTATCTTTATCGTATGCTCCCCAGCCACTGGGCGTGGACTGAATATGCCAGATCCAATCGAGAGCTCTACGTATGGTGCTTCATTTGTCCTCCTCATCCGTCAAGGTGACACTGTTCAGTGCCATCACGACGCATGCAGTATCGTCGACATCAGGATACCATCTGTTGCAAAAACTGGAAGGCCCATCCCCTGCCACCGCATGCAGATGGGACACTGTAAATCGAGTCACCTTCCAATGACACCTGCTTTTTATAGCAGCCACTCCCCAGCCTTTGCAGGGCTGGGTGGTCTGGCTGTAGGCCGCTTTCCATGAGAGACCTGACTATGAAGGCAATGTCCCATACTAGGGACAGCGGGATTTGCACAACGAGTTCATCCTTCGTCTCCACGAAGAATCTCTTGAGACCGAGCAGTAGTTTCTAAAGATAGGAATCGCAACATCGAGGCCCATTACCTTGTTCATATAGAAAATAGAATAAAACATAGCTGGATATATAGCGGAGAAAATCTCCTGTCTCTTCAACTCGTGGAAGGAGCCATCTTGTCAACTCATTCAAACTCCTTTCTCTTAATAGCACTAGACCCTAATCCCTCCATCCTCTGAAGCAATAGTCCATACCAAGGAAAAGCCTACTCTTTCATCGCCAGCAAGGCTGAAACTGCTCCGCAACCCGTTACCTGCGCGTAGAGCTTGTCAAATGAGAGATTTTCGCTGAATTTGAAGACCAGCTTTTTCTCAGCGATGGGTCGACTCTTGATCCAATTTTCTCAAGCAGTTACCTATGCAAATGAGCAGGCAACCGATAATATTCGACATGAATTCAGCACAAAGTGGATATTTGGAGGTAGAGATTGCCCCATTATAGGAAGAAGCAAATGCAGTTAAGGCAGAAAACCATGCTTTGCAGGGTCAGCTTCAGCAACTTCAAGCTCGGCTTATAGAGCAGGATAATCTCATTGCTCAAAGAGATGCAGCATTGGCTGAGTTAAAAACCAAGGATGTTTTGTTAACTGCTCGTGATGAAGAAATCAAGCAATTAATCAGTTAGTACATGATAAGGAGGATGCCCGGATTGCTCTCGTAACCGTTTAGAAGAAACTCGTGCCGAGCTTGATGAGGTCGTGTAGAGAGGACAAGAAATGGCTAATTTCGCTAAGCAGACTACTGCCGAATTACAGGCCGCCTCTGCCGATCTTTTTTAGGTGAATTCTGCTCTAAAAGCATAGACGAATCTGACCATTCAACTTAAGAAGGAATTAGCAGGGATTATGAAAGAAAGGGATGCATATTATAGACAATTCAATATCAAGCTCAGGAATTGGAACGGAGAGAGAAGCAGCTAGGAGCTCAAGCCGAGAGATTGTCTCGAATTGATGCATAAATTGCGGATGTGAAGAAACAGAGAGATGCTGCATTAGCTAATGATTTCTATTTACAAGAAGCGTTATTGCAAACCTAAACCGATGCTCTGTTCAGTCAAGTTATTTCGGCGAGTTCAGTATGCACTGACGCATAGTTTGGTGAAGCCAGAAACATTAAAACTTATGTTGGATTCATTAAAACAGAAGATTACCAGAACCTTAAAATTAGCAAGAACCATGTATATCCAAGGTATCGTAGGTGAGCCTTAATTTTGTTTTCTTTGCGGGTTCAAGTCCACCGTGCCTGCCAGTGTTAGGCTGCCAGATTGGCACATTGTAACTTTTATATTTTCATATACCGCACGCACCGAAAGCGTGTAGCGAAGTGATGTAGCCCTTTTATTCAGTAATGAAGAGACATTACGTGGTTCTCCGGTGGGAGAGGAGACGGGATCGCCAGACTGTCTGTCTCAGCGATTTGCGACCTTGGAGAAATGTTGTATTGCATAATTTGCATATATCTGAGTACGGTTAAGCCTGTTCTTATTGAATTGCCGTAATCTAATACTAAAGAATATTACTCTCGTACCAGGAATAGATCTATTCAATTATGTGATTGAACCATTGTGCGATAAGTTAATGTGTGATGATACCGTAAACAGCAAATTATAACTCTGTAACAAAAGTAATGCCTAAGCCTATAATTAATGTTTGGGTAATTAGTTAATTGGGAAAATCAAAAAAAGGGCCTCTGCATTGTCAGACCCCTACCATCCCCAAGAACGCGAAAAGAGATTAAAAGCGGATCTATTGACAGTCCCTTTTACCAATCCATAAGGAATTGATTATTCTTTCATTTCTAATCAAGTACGTGAGTGTGTTCATTCATTGCGAGCTGTTTAATTTAGTAAGTGCATTGTTTTTTAAAACCGTTCTATTTCTTCTATAAGCATGTGATCGAAGGGAGATGTCATAAAACCATAATAGAATCAGATTGAAAACATTTGAGTGCTAATGTGTTGAATCGGTAGAGTTAACAGGTTTGAGGGATTTAGAATGATTACTCTATTCATATGAACTATGCATAGTGCCACTTCCCAATCCCATTATCTATCGGCAAAGATAATGAAAAATGAGAAGATTCGAAGTTGGGATGAATGTTTTGGCCTCATTTGAAACGCAGTTCTTAGTTTGTTTTCACTGATGAAGATTCTTCTCATATGAAAAGCTTTATGTAACAAGATGCACCATAAGCAGTTAAACTTTATGTAGAATGTGAATATGAAGAACGATGAGCATCTTCTCATCGACATATATTTGTAACCATTTAACATATATTTGTAACCATCTGCATAGTTATAGTACAATGACAATTGAGGACGAGCAAGCTATGTTGGTTTCCCATCGAGGAGAGAATGGAATACTTTGGTGAACAAATGACATCTTTTAAAATATGGTTATGGTTGCTATAAATGTGTAGGAAGCGACTTTCCAAGAAGCTATGAGTAAATGCAGTAGGCAACAAATTTCTTATAGAATCCAAATAAGTTTAAGAATTATCATAGTAGATGCTGATTTTGAGGAATCAACAAACTTAGGATCAGAGAAAGGTTCTGTGAATCTAGCCTAATTCGAGATGTTGTGAGACCAATCATACAATACAATGTGCAAGTCACATGAGGTGGATTAAAAATGATGAACGTTATGTAAGGGCATTAGAATTGATGGCCTATAGATGTTTTTTTTTTGGTGCTAAATTAATCCATGATATAAGTATGCTTCTCCTTATATGAAGGTCATCCAAGTAATTTCTAAGCTCATGAAATCTTTTATTCTCAAACCTATGTTACCATGTCTAAATAGCCATGTGGCTAGTTGTAAAAAGAACAAGGTGGACACCAACTAGAAAATATACAATTCTTCAACAACTATACCACTAACAAGTTTTTGTGATTGCAAAGATTAATATGTTCACACAAGCACATACTCGATTGTTGTAATAGACTTCCAAGGTTGTGGAGCTATTTTTCATGATGGATGAAGAAGAGTTGTAATTGGAATAGGATGTATTTGAAGCTTGAGAGGACGCAATTTTTGAAGCTACGTACATTAATACGAAAATGAAGAAAATCTCCAAGCACCATTTGTATATGGAGTAGGATTGGAATTCTCCTAAATCATTCGACATCATGGGTTAATCTTCATTTATTAAAAGTTAAAATCTCTAAAAGGTTAGTTGATTGCCTATTTGGACTCCACAAGCAGTTTCTAACAAACTTGCAACATCATGAAGATGAACAAGGGGTCTAAGGATGCAAATCTGTCATGCATGCCAATATTGGTCGATAGAGAGATAATTCTATAAAATAGTGTAGAGTTACTCATTGAAGAGTTCTATCTAAGAGTTATCGTCTTATGTGAACAGTAGAGTTCTATTTGATGTTTACCTATCGTTCTATTTGTAGCATGACTAGGATAAGATGATGAAAATTAGCTCCTTTGTTCTAAATACATATTTATTACAGACAAATTTCAAAAATATCTCCAAGATTGTTCATCCATAATGTAGTGATTATTTCCTTTATTTCTAATCAAGTACGTAAGGGTGTTCATTGATTGTGTGTCGTTTATTTCAGTAAGTGCATTGTTTTGTATGCATTTTGTGATCAAAGCGAGATTTCATAAGACCATAATAAAATCAAATTGAAAAGGATTGAGCATTATTATGTTGAATGAGTAGATTTAAGTGATCTAAGGGACTTGGAAATGGTAACCATTACTCTATTAATATGAGTTATGCATAATGCAACTTCTCAATCCTATTATCTTTTTGCCTCCTCTGAAAATAAGTTCTTAGTCAGGTAACAAGCACCGGATTATGACTTATGCCCCCACTAACAAAGAGTCCTGAGCTTCTCAGCTATGGACCATGTATGCTCTTGTTTTGATAATGAGATGCACTTTTTAACTTTTAGACACAATTGATCTGCAATCAAGAATTGAAACTACACCAACTATAGTGCCACTAGCATTGGTCTCCGGATAATAAGGTTTTTAAAGATCTACCACTAACAAAAGTAGAGTACTTGAAACGCCTTGATGCAATGCATCAAAATGTTTCTATATAATAATCTATCAATGTTTTAGTGACGTCTGAATAGATGGCAATTAAATTTCATTTTTATATAAATAATTTTAAGAACGAGTATAATAGATGCTCATTTTGGGGAATCCACCAACTTAGGATCACAAATATCTCTTTGTGAATCTAGCCTCATTCCATATGCAACGAGAACAATCATAGAATAAAAATGAAGGGTCACTAGCTGGATTGAAATGATGAACGTTATGTAAGCGCATTTGATAGTGATGGTCTAGTAATTTTTTTTAATTTTTCTAAATGAAACTTCTATACAAGCATGGTTCTTCTTATAGGTCATCCAAATAATTTCTAATATTATGATATCTTTTATTCTTAGACTTGTGTAACCATGTCTAAATACCCAAGTGGCTAGTAGTATCAAGAATCCATCAAAGTATTGCATATTGAGTATCCGCATAGGGTTCCAGTGATATGGATGGATGAAGAATATAAATTATGGTTCTATCTATTATCTACTTATGCCACTCATCCTTGTAAGCTCTAATGAGTGCATTAGCGACTCAATCACAATCATTGGATAATGGAGAAGAATCAAAACCAAAACAAAGAAAAACTAGTCTTGCAGAGAGAACAAGTTGGAACACCACTAGAAAACAATACAATCCTTCAAAAACTACATCACTAACGAATTTCGGTGATTCGAAAGATCAATACGTTTTTACAAGCAAATATTTGATTGTTCGAATAGACTTCCAAGGTTGTGGCGCTAACTGTAAATACAGAGGTAGAAGATTTATAATTCCAAGAGAATGTAATCGAAGCTTGAGAGCATGAAATTGTTGAAGCTACCTACATTCATAAGAAAATGAAGGGAATCTCCAAGCACAATTTGTATATGGAGTCTCCAATCACATTTATATATGGAGTGGGATTCAAATTATCCTAAATCAATAGAAATCATAGGTTAATCTTAATTTATTAAAAGTTCAAAATTCTAAAATGTTTGTTGATTTTCTTTTTGGAGTGTGAAGATAGTTTCTCACGGAATTGCAGGATGATGAAGATCAATCAAGTGGCCTAGGGATGTAGATCTTTGACGCATGCAATGGTTGACAAAGAACAATTTTGTAAAATAGTGTAGAATTAGTCGTGGAATAAATCTTACTAAGAGTTATTGTCTTATCTGAACGGTAGAGTTCTATTTGATATATACATTGTTGTTCTATTTCTACGGTGGTAAGGACTATGGGTCGTTAGGATAAGATGATGCAAAATGTATCCCCTATTCCAAATACATCTATATTGCAAACGAATTTAAAGAAGATCTCTAATATTGTTAATTCATAGTGAATTCATTATTTCTTTCATTTCTAATCAAGTACGTAAGTGTGTTCATTCATTGCGAGTTGTTTAATTCAGTAAGTGCATTGTTTTTTAAACCGTTTTTATTCTTCTATAAGCATGTGATCGAAGGGAGATTTCATAAAACCATAATAGAAGCAGATTGAAAAGGTCTGAGTGCTAATGTATTGAATCGGTAGATTTAAGTCGTTTAAGGGATTTAGAAATGGTCGCCATTACTCTATTGATATGAACTATGCATAGTGCCACTTCCCAATCCCATTATCTATTGGCAAAGATAATGAACAAGGAGAAGATTCGAAGTTGGGATGAATGTTTTGGCCTCATTTGAAAAGCAGTTCTTAGTCAGTTTTCACTGATGAAGATTCTTCTCATATGAAAAGCAATGTTTTCGATGCCCATACTGGCGCTATGTTTCTGACGCCCATAGCGACTGCAACACTGACATCCTAGGCAAATTGCTCCCATTCATTTTCCTCGGTAAAAGCCTCGATATACCCTCGATATGTTGTAGTGTATGGTGAAGGAGCTCAAACCTAATACGCATTTTATCTAAGGAGTCGTGAAGACTCACTTGTTTGAAAATTGTTAGTATTGAGCTCAGGGGACCTCTTTCACCTTCTTTGTGAACCCTAGAAGGGCCCTGGAAACCGTATTGACCTCTTAATTCCATTCTCAAATCAGGGAGAGAGAAGCTACGAGAAGTGCATTGCATAGGTGATGCCGTTTCACCATTTGACCTGCCAGAAGGCAACTTTGGCACTTGCAACACAGGAGTATAGAGATCCATAGCTTGAGACGTAGTACTGATTGGAATCATATCCATCATCCCTCCCCCCACAGGGGGAGAGCGCGACCGCGGAGACATCTCAGAAGAGCCCCTCAAGGGAGCCAGCACAATCAGTTAGGAGCACGCTTAGTCTCGAACAATAGTGTTGCATGAAGGAGTAAAGACTCCACTCTACTAGGGTTCCATGAACCGCGAAGTTCTACCTGGGATGAATGTTTTGGCCCCATTTGAAAAAAAATTCCTAGTTAGTTTTCACTGATGAAGATTCTTCTCGTATAAAAAGCTTTATGTAACAAGATGCACCATGAGCAGTAAAACTTTATGTAGATTGTGAAGACGAAGAAGGATGAGCATCTTCTCATCGACATATATTTGTAACCATTTGACATATATTTGTAAGAATCTGCATAGTTATAATCCTTATAGTACAATGAACAATTAGGGACGAGAAAGCTATGTTGGTTTCCCATCGAAGAGAGAATGGAATTCTTTGGTGAACAAATCAGATCGTTTAAAATATGGTTATGGTTGCTATGATTGTGTAGGAAGCGACTTTCCAAGAAGCTATGAGTAAGACTGTTACAGCAGGCCATCATTTTTTTACAATTTTGGAGATTCATATATCCAAAACTGCACTGCAACAGAGACAATATCCATATGAGTTGGGAGTAATGGGTGTGAGTCAGATCTTCAACCATGAAGACTTCCTGATTTTGCCATTTTGAACGCGACGTCGATACCGTGAGAGTGCCGACAGAGAGAGGTGTTGGGCATACATATGAAACCGAAGATAAATATGACCAGCAAAGCCAGTGCCCGTGAAATAAGCCTCATGCGAAGAGCCATCGCCGCGTTGCGTGGATAGTAGAAACTTGACTCCGAGATGAATTGCATCCTCCTCATACTCGCCCAACGCATCCCCTGCGGCTAGTAGCCCTTGAAGTGCCGATGCTGTTTGTGAAGCAGTGCTTGCCTGGCACCATCCTCTTAACTTGGGATCGGCGTAGCTTGAGCATGTCTCTCCCCAACCTCCATCTTCTGCACATGCGCCCCCTTTCCCTGCATTTTTCGGGTTGATTAGGAGTACTGATTTTGAGGGAAAGTGTTAATGGCAAGCTGAACATTATGATGCACACTATGCTATAAACCTACTGTCTTTACTATCCCTGTTTTCCGATCGGGCACCATCCTCCCTGGCTTGTTCTGCATTTGGACTAGCCACTTCGCACCTCTTCTGATTTCGGCATCGTATGATCCCCTTGGAGATGTCAAGGCTAGCGCAATAAGCGCGCCCGCTGTCCCGTATATGTAGTCGACTCCCCATCTCCCGAACCAGCACCCGTCTTCCTCCTGCTCACACTTGAGGTAAGTAAGAGCTCTATACACTGATTTGGCTTGTTCTGCATTTGGACTAGCCACTTCGCACCTCTTCTGATTTCGGCATTGTATGATCCCCTTGGAGATGTCAAGGCTAGCGCAATAAGCGCGCCCGCTGTCCCGTATATGTAGTTCACTCCCCATCTCCCGAACCAGCACCCGTCTTCCTCCTGCTCACACTTGAGGTAAGTAAGAGCTCTATACACTTGAGGTAAGTAAGAGCTCTATACACTGATTCAAGAGGCATGTACGCGCCAATGAATTTGCATAGAGACGCAGTGGTGCACTCTGTCTTCAATCGCCCCACCATCTCTACTACGCGGGCTGTCACATCCACAGTGTTAGGATCAATCAATGCCTTCATGTCCCCCACAGGAGTTGAATTTAGCCATTCCTTATCGTTATCTTTATCGTATGCTCCCCAGCCACCGGGCGTGGACTGCATATGCCGGATCCAATCGAGAGCTCTACGTATGGCGCTACATTTCTCCTCCTCATCCCTCAAGGTGACGCTGTTCAGTGCCATCACGACGCATGCAGTATCGTCGACATCAGGATACCATCTGTTGCAAAACTGGAATGCCCATCCCCCGCCACCGCAGGCGGACGAGACATTGTAAACCCAGTCACCTTCCAATGACACCTGCTTTTGGAGCAGCCACTCCCCAGCCTTCTGCAGGGCTGATTGGTCTGGCTGTAGGCTGCTTTCCACGAGAGACCTGACTATGAAGGCAGTGTCTCATACTGGGGACAGCGTGATTTGCACAACGAGTTCATCCTTCGTCTCCACGAAGAATCTCTTGAGAGCGAGCAGCAGTTTTGAAAGAATAGGATCTGCAACATCCAGGCCCATTACCTTGTTCATATAGAGAATAGAATAAAACATAGCTGGATATATGGCGGAGAAATCTCCTGTCTGTTCCACTCTTGCAAGGAGCCATCTTGTCACCTCGTTTAAACTCCTTTCTCTTAATTTCTCTTAATGGCACTAGCCCTAATCCCTCCATCGTCTTGAAGCAATAGTCTATTCGAAGGAAAAGCCTACTCTTCCAATCGCCACCAAGGCTGAAACTGCTCCGCACCGGTTCCTGCGTGTAGAGCTCGTCAAATGAGACATTTTCGCTGAATTTGAAGACCAGCTTTTTCTCAGCAATGGGAATTAGAGGCACCAGAGTTGCACGCGCCCAGGATGACGTTTGATAGATATTGAATGGGAGCCAGGTCGGAAGCAGCATCAGCGAAGCAAGGCTCGACCATTCATAGCATCCTAGGAGAGCAAGGCAGATTCAGGTGAACATGCGAGACTCGGCGATTCCGCCTTTGCTAAGAATGAACAGCCTCGCCTTCTGAAGGGCAGGATCCGTCTTCGGAACATTCAAGAGGCGTAATGCAATGTAGCTCTCGATTGTACAATTCAGGCATCCACCACCCCCATGGCATATCTCCCACCCACCGTCCGCTGATTGCGTCCTTCTCAGATTTTTTTCCGCCTTGTGAAATGGGTACTGCTCTGCGAACCCTAGAATCTTGTACAAGAGCACCGTTTCTGCCGTGAAGGTTACACTCGCTTCGAGCTGACCCAACCAATATCCTTCAGGAAATTGCAGGGATAGCAAAAGCATCTGGCTGTCTTAAATAGCCCTCTCGAGGGACTTATGAAAGCCATTAGTCTGTGATTTGTCCTCGGTGTAGTAATCTTGATTGTATGGAAGCATAGCAGAAGCCATGCGCAAGGCAGTGCAGGAAACCTGCACGGGAAAACCACAATGTTTAATAGACCGAACGAACTACATAATAGTGCTGAATGCACAGCATGCTTCTGTAATAAGCAGTAAAGAAGAGCAATCAGAAATATTACCTGTGCAGCAACGACAGGCGAAACAGTGTAGGTGATCTGATGATATTCGAGACTAAGCAGAACTCAAACGCTTCGTGTGGTCTGAAGCTTGTCCTTCTCTTTAAATTCAAAACTTGGCTTTTTCGGCTTCAAGGACCTACATTACTTCCAACGTGTCAAAGGTGCTCACTTTTTATCTGCTAGTTATGTATTTTCTTCTCTTTCCTCGTAGATTATCTACAACGGGAGACCCTCATTAATGTGCTCTCATTCTCGTCCTGATTAATGTGCTCTCATTCTCGTCCTCCATCGTGCGCCTTCCATCTTGAGCGAGGTCTTCGGATTCAAGTTGTGCAGCATGCTCGTTCTTTGCGAATCAATCTTTTCAATTGTGTCTTTGGGGGGAGGGCGGGTAGATTTTTGATGGCGGTATTGCCCGTTTTGATCATTTAAGACCTTAGGAGGCCATGAGTTCTAATAGACCTTAAAATAATTACATAAAACATGTGAAATTCAAAATTACATAAAAAATGTGAAATATTAATGCTATGTTCAGATAACGTTAAAAATTGAAGGGCATGGTTGACGGTCAAAATATACAACCCTGAACTATGTGAAATACGAATTATGTCAAAATCAGGAGAGTGATCATCATGAATATGCTCTTCTCCGCTCACTGGATCCATACGCCATCAAGGGTACGTTCAGTGAACCAAAAGCCTAATCGGGTAACCCAAAAAGCATGCACGTGCTTCTTTGCTTCCGTTTAGGCTCTTTGTGCAAGTTATCCAATATGCTCATTCGTTCCCTTTAATTATGTGTATTGTCCTTTTTCTCCGCTTAGCCTATGTACAATCAAAACTTGATAGAGGAGCTCTTATTTAAGTCAAGTTCTTGCTCAAGTGTTCTGTGTCGTTTATGTGACTTCACATTTCTTTGGCACTATGATATCCGCAACCATATAGACTTAATATATGAGCTTCACTTGACTGAAATTTCTCCATGTCGTACTTAATTTTCAGACAACATCCTCTCGTACTTCTAGTCTTTTAAAAAAGTATAGCAAATCGCCCGATTCACCCTGGCACTTTCAAGCAGCCCCTCTTCGTGCTTTTCTAACCTCGGAGCTTCTTGTATTTTTCCAGTTTTCTTGTTTCGCTCACCTTTGGGCATCCACCTACTCTTTCGTTATGCCTGAAATCAAGGCGATCAATGCGCTTACCCCCACTTATTCAGGGTCAGGGCATGGTCTTTTTGCAGGCTTTGGATAGTGTCGGCCATTAGTTCTTCATTTGGGTCTCCTTATTCTCGCTTGCATAATTGATCGTTTATTAAGCTTGTCGCTCTATTTCGGATATCACAGGCATATACTTTAGAAGTTTCCAGAGTTAATTTCGTATTTAATAAACTTCTTCCATGTTATGATTCTATCAAAAATCTACCCCATTATGAGACCAAGGGGTATCAATTTGCTTCTTCTCTGTCACTCAAGTAAGCAACGAGGACTGAAAATAAAATGGTATCACGTAGATGAGCAGAGGTGACGGTAAACAATGCAAATCAGGATTTCGAAATGTCTAGGGTTATCATGTGCTGATAATTTGACATACATGAGTGTTCAGAGGGGTTTTTATGAACCTCGAAGAGCAAGAAAAGTGACTGAATGGTGCAGATCCATCAAGGAAGTGCGATACATGTTCACCCACTTCAATAACTTAAGAGAATCCCTAAGGGCTTCAAGAAGGAAAAAATCTATAGTGAAATTGAAAAAATTCTCACCTCCAAAGATCCCACCTACTTGGATAGGGTTTTATGCCTCCACGAGAGATTGAAGTATGAAGATTACCTTGAGGCTAGCACCATTCTCTCCGCTTTAAGAGAATTTTGGGCAAGGAACCTCGATCTTCCCAACAAACCCATGTTTTCTTTGGTTAAAAAGAAGAAGAGTTAGTATTTCAATCCTTTGTTGATGAAAAAGTCTGGTGGTTTTGCCATCAATGCTGAGGATAACTTGCAGGAGGCCACCCCCTTCTTTACTCTCCCAGGTAGGGGGAGGATATCCGTGCAGCTAGAGCCTCGATTGCTCTAAAGAGAAAAAAAATTTTAGCTCACCCCCTGGCTGCCTTGCTCGACATGCCACGCAGTGCCGGTGAGATTAAAAACACCATAGGTAAATTCAAACCCTACAAATCTCTTGATATTGATGGTCTCTTGAGTGCATTTTTCATTGCTCTTGATGATGTTCTCACTCCCTTCATTCTCCTGGTGTGCAAAGAAGCTGTTAGGAAAGGCTCTCTTCCTATTGAAATCAACATTGGGGTACTTAAACTGATACATAAGGGGAAACCCAAAGAGGACCTCAACAACTCGAGACCCATTACTTGTTTGACTTCCATATACAAAATAATTGCTTCCTCTTTAGCTAGGAGACTTAGCCCTCACATGAAAGATATTATCCTCCCTCAACAAAAAGGCTTCATCAAAGGAAGATACATCCTTGATGCTATCATTTCTTTATGGAAGAATATGGAGTATGCCCAAGAGTCCGGTCAAGCTTTCTACTTCTTCAAAACAGACTTTGACAAAGCATATGATAGGATTGAGTGGGATTATGTTCTCCAATCTCTTCAGGACATTGGTATGGGAAAACTCTTCATTAGAGCTATGAGCAAACTTTTTGGAAATGCGCATTGTAGGGTTTCTATTAATGGTTCCCTATCTCCTCACTTTAGACTTAAGAGATCCATCAGACAAGGCTGCCCCCTTGCCCCCCATTCTGTTTGCCATAGCTAGTGATGCCCTTGGATGGTTGTTGAAAGATGCTCTTAGTCAAAAGAAAATTGAAGAAATTTCCACACCGGGCTTGGACAACGAGCTCTACCTTTAGGCATTTGCTGATGACACTAATATCTTGTTCAAAGTTGTGCCTAAGTATGCTGATTATGTTTTGGAATGTCTTAACACATTCTGTTTAGGCAATGGATCTCTTATTAACCACAAGAAGACTGCTTTCAAAGCCTCATCCAATGTGGTGCCCCACTCCATTTCTGATCTAGGGTGTGAAATCAATAAAGATGGTGAAATCTTTAGATTGTTAGGTATCCCTATGGGCTTTCAAGTCTCCCTAAACCAAAGGTGGCAATGGATGTTGGGTAAATTAAGGAATAAACTTTTTCACTGGTATGCTTGCCAACCCACTATCTCCTAGAAAGTTTTTGTCCTGAATCACTACTTACTACCCAATCTGGTCTACTTTTTCTCTTGTAGGATGCCAAACAAAAAGACGTTAACCAAGTCTTTGATCTTGCCAAAAGGTTTATGTGGAGAGGAATTCTACATCACAAACAAAATGTCTTAGGTGGGCTGGAAAATCTATTGTATTCCCAAGAAGGAGGGAGGCTTAGGAATTTTCTACGAAATTAAAATGGCCATTAACCTCTCTGCCAAATAGATATTTAGATCTATTGAATCCTAAAACTTTTGGGCTAGCCTCATAAAAATAAATGTGGATAAATTTGACTTAACTCAGTACAAAGCCTAGAAAGATCATAGTTTGTGGGACATTCTTGTTTCTTCCCATAACTACACCCTTGTTTGTAGCCCTATTTCTTGCAGGTTTTGGAAATCTTGGATGAGTGTGAAAGTGGATTGTTCCCCTAACCCTACGTTTTTCGTGTTTTTTTTATTTTCTTTATGCAAAAGAGCATATGGTGTGGCTAGATATCTGTATGGGATAATGGTTCCTCGAGGATTAAGCAACATAAATGTTGCAAGAAGGGGTTCTCATCTTGGAAACATATTACAGATGGAGGGTAGATTTTATTCAATGAGTAGCTCTCTGAAGTATTTAATGTGTTTATTGGCTGCTTGCAGGTCGTGCTCGAGCATAAAGGCATGCTAGTGAGAAGACTTGTTGCTACTAATAAGAGGAAGTCTATCAACCTGAAGGAAGTCCCTCAAGACATGATGAGGAGATTTACGTAGCAATGAGGCACCATCTCTCTGATACTACACAAATTGAATGCTACATGGAACCTAAGGTGAAACTCTACTCAGTAGAGACACAGATTCATGAGTCTTTGGAACCTCCCCTACAACATTAAGCACTCTTTTTTTATGTGGCTCATCCTTCAACATGGGGTCTAGTGTGGTTTGAGAGCCAAAAAATTTGGTATTTACGATGAATTTTGTGTGTTCTATGGCAATGAAGAGGACATCCCCCACCTTTTTTTTTAGTTATATGCATGCCTAGAAGTTTTGGATTCTCTTGCAACCTTACTTGAAGCAATGGAATATCAACCTTCATTCAAAAAAACTCTGATTGGCTCCAACAACGAGTTTGATTATGCTCTGTGGAGTATATGGAGAGGGCACATCCATTGGTTCATTTGGAGGTCAAGAAATGATAGATTGTTTAGCAATGGTAGAAGCTCTTTACTTCACTCCTATTTTAATGGTCTCAAAGCTTTGGGTCACAAGAGTATTACAGCTCTCAAAGATGTTCCCCATGGGAACTTTAGTCTTTTTGAGCATCAGGCCATCACTTCTCCTTGTACATGGAGGGAGACATTATTACAGATCAGATTTTTTCATACCTACTTAATTCCCTGGTGTAATCTTTTTTATTTCCTCACCTAGTTTGATTTTTGTAATCCCTATTCTGATTTTTGTAATCCCTGGTCTTTGTATCAACTCTTTAGCTACTTCATGAATAGCTAGTTTCATTGCTCAGTGCTCACAGTACAATAACAATTGATGAAATTCCCTTCGAGGGATTTCAACTAGCTTAGATAGCTAATGATTACAAGTAGAATCATCAAGAAAGATAAACTATGCTCTGAGAAATCAATTTACCAATCCAAAGCTTACACCCAACTTTTTAGGGACTGAGTAGTAGATGACCAGTGAGCACTTCGGCACCAATTTCTCCCAGACGGCTGAACCCAATGCTTTGAAATTTGAACACACTAAAATTGACCTCAAGTTGGTTCTAACAAGATATAGATCATGCAAAATGGTGGAGGGATCACTGAGATACGATGAGAGAAAGTTCAATATTTTGAGTAGTCATAACAGAGACGTAGATAGAGATGATCCATGTGATATATGTATTATAAAACATGATTGTCCAAGATCATTGGATTGTAATGATGCCAAATGATGGTAGTCTAAGTGACCTATCATGTAAGTAACTAAGCTACTGTAGAATGATCGAGAAAAGTACTGTCAATGAGGCCACTAAGTTGTGAGTTTTTACAAAGGCTTTTATAAGAGTTTCTTCCAAGTTTGAATTTGAATTCGAACTTGGCTCCATTTAAAAACCAAGGTGACTTCCAATAATTTAGGAGTTAGTCTATCAAACGTTATTTGTAGCTCATACTTCTCCTAAATCTAGGATATATATGGATTTACAAGATTCTCTCAATGGTAAAACCTTTTACAATGGTGAATCATCAAATGGTTACAAGCTCTAATTCACATGATCCATAAAATGTTTCTACATAATGTTTTTTATGCTAAGCCAAATGTGAAGGGTTGTATATTTGCAGCAACAACTCCCCCTCAAGCCAAACATCTTGGCTTGCATTGCTTCATTAGCGTTCATGATTATCTTGTAATCCAATCATGGTTTTGAACCTCCAAAGCTTGGTTAACAAATCGGCACATTGCATATCTGTAGATACATATGCTTATTTGAATCTCCTTCTCAAGAGTTTCTCTATAGCATAGTGATAGTGCACTTCTATATGCTTGGCTCTTGCATGATAAATTGGATTGGCTACAAGATGCAAAGAGTTGGTGTTATCACCAAAGATCATAAGTGAATTAGTGTGAATTCCCAGACCTATATAGAGCAATCTAATCCAAATAGCTTCTTGTGTAGCATTTGCTAATCCCATATATTCAGTCTATGTTGAAGATAGAGCAACAGATTGTTGCTTCTTAGAAGACCATGAGATAGGTTTATCACCTTCAAAAGATAAATATCTTGAAGTACATCTTTTTTCATCCTTACATCCTGCGCAATCTACATCTGAGTACAACTTTATATGCAAATATGATGTGTATGGGAAGTAAAGTCCTTTGTTTTGAGTACCTTTGAGATACTTCAAGATTCTTTTAGTAGCTTTAGACTAAGGTGCTCTAGGTTTATGCATGAATTGACTCAGAACACTTACTCTATAACATATGTCAATCCTTGTTAATGTTGCATACTTTAGACTTCCAACTATGCTTTGATAACCTACAATGTCTTCAAGCAAATCACCTTCATGAGCACTCAACTTATGATTTACCTCCATAGGGGTGCTAGATACTTTTGCATTCTCCAAGTGCAACTTCTTCAACATGTCCCCCACATATTTCCTTTGAGTGATCTAGATATTAGAACTAGTGTATACTAGCTCAAGTCCAAGAAAATACTTTATAAACCCTAGGTCACTAATCTTAAACACTTGCATCATTTGGTTTTTTAGTTGTTTAATGCCAGTGGCATCACTACTTTTAAGAATGATGTCATCAACATATACACATAAATATGTCATTTTTGAATTACTCTTCTTGACAAACAAAGAAGAATCTACCTTCCTCATCATAAATCCTTGGTCGTGAAGATAGGTTGTTAACTATGGCTCCATGCCCTAGGTGCCTGCTTCAAACCATAAAGAGCTTTCTTCGATTTGCATACATGATTTACCTTGCTTGGGTCTTCATAGCTAGGATGTGATCTCATTAGGTACTGTAGGTCTCCAGTCGGTCACAGACAAGTGGAGTCCGGCTGCTTGTACGGTGGTACCAGTGACAGATATGACTTCTGCGTGAGTTTTTCGATGTTTTTGCTTGGGACTATCGAGATATGAAAGGTCTGGACCTGCGGATCTATCAACATCCGGTAGTACTCAAAGCAGAGGTGAAGGCCAATCAAACAGTTCAGTTATCGAATGAACCCCAATTATGCAGCACAAGTCAAAGCAGAACTCGATCGGTTATTGAAGGTGGGATTCATTGTCCCATCGAGCATGCTGAATGGATATCACCAATCGTGATCGTCCCGAAGAAAAATAAAAAGCTGCCCATCTGTGTTGATTACCGGAAACTGAATGCTGCCACTAAACTAGATCCATTTCCTCTCCCCTTTCTGGACACAATGCTTGACAGGGTGGCAGGGCACGAGATGTATTCATTTCTGGATGGATACAGTGGCTATAATCAAGTGAGGATGGCAAAACAGGACATACCTAAAACAACTTTTATCACGAACTGGGGTGTTTATGCTTGTACGGTAATGTGGCTTGGGTTAAGGAATGCTCCAAGTACGTTTCAACGATGTATGCAAGAAGTTTTTTTAATCCTACTTCACTACTTTTATGAAAGTATATTTGGACGACTTTTCCTTATTTGGCAAACCTGTGGTGCACCTGTATCATTTCTTTCCTCGTATTTCGGTTGACCACTGACCGTAATCCTCTTGTTATGGTATCTAATTATGATTAACCGCTTCCCTCTGTTACTGTTTCTTCTTTTGCACGCATGCCGTAATTATGACAGATATCTTTCCAATATCGCGTGATGATTAGGGTTTTCGACTGCCTAATGTTGTCTGTGTGACTACTTAATCTTGTTCCTTTTCTTGTTAATCGCTATTGTGTTTGTGTGATTGTGCGTTCCTTGTCGTCTATATTTTTGTGCTTACTTGTGTGTGCCATGGAAGCTTTAGTGAATGTCGCTACTTTCCATGCAGGAGTCACGCCAGAAGTAAGTGAGTACTTGTGCACTCACGGTTTGTTGAATTTCGCTAAATTGCCTTGGCATTCAGTGGAGTGTCAACCATTTTATGCATAAATTATTGCTACCATCGCCTCTACACCTACTATAGAGCAGTGTTGGCCCATCGCCTGCTTACCATCCCGCGTTGTTATCACTTTAGCTTTGTTTGCTGAAGCTTTCCGCCTCCCCATGGAAGGATTGGAGAATGGTCCACTTCTTCCTGTAGCCACCATGAAAGAGTTATTTCCCCGGCACTCATCTAATGAGTACGCCATTTTGTGTAGACCTGAACCAGAGCGCACTGCTCTGTAGTTTTTAGTTGCTATTTTGAATTTGCAAAAATGCACTTACGGTATCTCGTGCCCTTTCTATTCGATGATAGACATGGACTCTCGCGAGTCTGTCAATTTTGCTTCTTTTTATTTCCGACGCATTCACTCTGAATGTGTCGCGGTTATCAAACAGGTCAATAAGGGTGACCTTCCATGCTCTCGTCTACCCCATATCCTCACTTTTCTCTTTCCAGTAATCCAAGCTGCGCAACCGTCTCCAACCGCTCCCATCTTGTTCCATAAAGAATCTACTCAAGTACTCGAGGACGCAGAGGATGACGATGAGGATCTATTTCCACTTCTTCACTGGAAACGCAGACGTATAAGTCCTTCTGAAAGCCACGTGCAGGGATCAAAGGCTGGGAATGAAGAAGAAGTCTTCCACGACACCGCTACATCCATTCATGTCGAATCTTCTCATCATTCTTCTCCAAATAAGCAATAGGAACTAGATGCCCACACCGAAAACTCTAACGAAGTTTCTTCTCGGGAGGATTCTCATATGTAGAATCAAGATTTAGTGAAGGATATTGCTGCTGACATTCTTAACGACTTGATTGCTATGATTGATGCCGTCATCCACAAGGTTGAGGCATCAAAGCAGAATACCACCGGCCTCATTTTGATGCCAATTATTCCAGCTCCTCCACCCATGAACACTCTTGAGACCATTGTCCCAGTCGAGTCTCTTGTTCCCGACGCACCCGCTACTTCCTCGCCTTCTCCCAATTACTCTCCACCACCTTCCCCTCATCTGTTCTCAGCTTCTACATCTCAATCTCTTGCGGCGCTTCCTTCTCCAACCCTGATGTTTCATGAACTCTAATCGATGGGTCGACTCTTGATCAAATTTTCTCAGCAGTTACCTATGCAAATGAAGCAGGCAACTGATAATATTTGACATGACTTACAGCACAAAGTGGATATTTTAGAAGCAGATATTGCCCCATTACAGGAAGAAGCAAATGCAGTTAAGGCAAAAAACCATGCTTTGCAGGGTCAACTTCAGCAACTTCAAGCTCGGCTTACAGAGCAGGATAATCTCATTGCTCAAGGTGAGGATTTTAGGAGTTTCAAGGTGAGGATTTTAGGATTAAGGTTTTTGACTTTTACACATATACGCACATAATACATACACACATGCACACATATACACATGCATTCATACATACACATACACATACACACACATCATATATACATAGTCACATATGCATGTTTTAGGGTTAGGGTTTTAGGATTAGGGGTTTAGGATTAGGGTTTTAGGATTAGGGTTTTAGGATTAGAGTTTTAAGTATTCAGAAAATCAAAGGCCTTAGTGAAGGGACAAATTCATGACCGTTATGTAGAGCGCAGAATCTTTCAGAATCAGAGTTTCTTAGAGTTCGTTACACCGGTTCAAAACTGTATATAAAGAGAGAGCATGCAAGCAAGTACGAGTAAGAGCATGAGTCTGAGTAAGCGTGCGAACAAGAACGTGCATGAGTAGAGCGCGCAGTTTAAATAGAGCACATATAGAGGTCAAGAATGAGAGAGAAAGAGAAGTTTTTAAGAAGACGCTAGAGATCGCGTATGTACAGATGAATAACAGAAACCTGAAACGTCACGTATTCATCGGAGAGAGATGGTAAGAAGAAACTACTCAGTGTAGGAGAGTTTCTATAACTTGATCAAGAAGAGGCCAAGTTAGTTTGTACACATCTTCTCTAATAGAAAACACATGTTCATGTGGAAGTTTGCATGCACTGTTCCTATGTGAAGAACTCTGAGTGTTTTTCATGTTACGGTATAAAGTTAGTTAACAGTTGCAGTTGTTTCAGTAAACGAATGTTTCGGTCAATAGCAATTATCTCAGTAAACGAATGTTTCGGTCAATAGCAGTTATCTTAGTAAATGAATGTTTCGGTCAATAGCAGTTATCTCAGTAAACAAATGTTTCGGTCAATAGTAGTTATCTCAGTAAACGAATGTTTCGGTCAATAGTAGTTATCTCAGTAAACGAATGTTTCGGTCAATAGCAGTTATCTCAGGAAATGAATGTTTTGTTCAATAGCAGTTTGTCTGAGTAAACGTATTTTTCGGTTAGTTACAGTTTTATCAGTAAACGTGTTTTCCAGTAGAACAACGAAGTATATCTGGTAGAGTAAATTAAAGTTTTGTATGAGAGATAGCTTATCTTATAGCTAGACATCTTTACTATCAATTCATCAAAGATTTCAGTGAAATGGAAATATACACACAGTACAAAGTCTGACCAGAAAGAGGAACTCTGAACCGGAGAAGTTTTTTCTTAAACTTCAGAAAGTGTTCACTCAGTGAAGGAAGTTCACGCATCACTTCCTTACTTCTTGTATATTCACTTGAAGTGATTACAAATAGAATCGCAGTTGATTCCGGTAAGATTCCGGTATAATTACGGTGACAGTCTGGTGACAGTCCAGTGAAGTTTCGGTGGAATTTTTAGTAGATTCAAAACACAGTCTTATATGCTTGAGTGATAGTAACTTTGCTAAGCTACTGCTAGAGGTGTTCTAATATCACTCTGGCTTAGCCCTCTTTGGTGATGCAGCGAATTCCGCAGGCTTGACAAGGTTTGAGTCTTTGCCACGTCGACCATAACAAGTGGTATCTGTGCTACTATACCAAAAGTGGCTGTCATAGCTATAGTACCATCAGTGGTATCAGAGCGAAAGTATCACCAACAAGTGGTATCAAAGCCGTGAGATCCAAGAAGTGGTACCAGAATGAGAAAGATTCTAAAGAGCAGAAAGATGCTCAAAGGTGACCAGAAGTAACAGAAACAAGAAGATCATGACAGATCATGTCCAAATTGATAAATTGGATAGAGATAATTATCCCGCATGGGTAATGCGCATGGAAGCCTTACTTATGAGTAAGGACTTAATGATGTATGTGATTGGAGAAGAAAAGAAGCCGACTTTCAAAGATGATAGTCAACCGAAAAAAGAAGAATTAGAAGCCTTGAAGCTGTGGCAGAAGAAAGATGCAAGGGCAAGAGCTTACATTTATAATACTGTTACAGACCTTCTACTACCTCACATCAGAGGTCTGGAGAAAGCGGAGGACATATGGAGTGCGTTGGAAGATCATTTCCAAAATACTACGAAATCTAGGAAGGCTAGCTTGTGGTCTGAACTCACAACGTTCAAAAAGAAGTCGAATCAAAGCATTAGTGACTATGTCACTAAGATGAAGGATGTAGCAGATAGTCTTGGATCCATAAATGAAGATGTCGAAGATCACAGATTGATAGCGCAAGTGCTCACAGGTTCGAGAGGAGATGAAAGGTGGAAACCTTTCGTACTCTCAATTGAACTATCTTTAAATCATTTTGTACCAGATTTAAATCAGTTGCTTGGTCTGATGCTCACATATGAGCAAGACCTGAAAGGAGATGGAGATAAAGGACAAAGTTCTGCAATGTACATGAACAAAAAGAAGGGAGATAAAGGTAAGTCAAAAGATGAAGAAGAGTCGAGTTCTCAGGCTTATTATGCAAGAGGTAAAGGCACCAGCAGAGGAAGAGCAAGAGGTTTTGGAAGAGGAAGAGGTAGTTAGAATATCAACAAGAAGGCTTGCTGGATTTGTGGACTCAGTAATCATCTGGCTCATGATTCTTGGCACAATCAACAAGGATCAAATCAAAATCAGAACAGTAATAGCAGAGGCAGAAGCGGAAGATATTAGAATAACTTTCAAAGAGGTAGACAAAATCAAAGAGGAGGCTATGGTAGAGGTGGAGCAAGAAGTCAGGGACAGAATCAATCCTACAACACCACCTACAACAACTACGCAAATGACACAGAGAATGAACGTCGTACAGCATTGATGATGAACTCAATCTGCACATCAGATAACGAAGACCTAAAGTTATTTTACATTGATTCTGGATGTTATAATCACTTGTTAGGAAATATAGAACTGATGTCTGAATCGGAAAAAGGTAGTTCCAGTCATACTGTTCAAACAGGTGACAATACGAGGCATAGTGTACATTCAATTGGAAAAGTGAAATGTAAGAGTGGAGCAGATTTGCTAACGAATGTTTTGTATGTTCGGACATACCTAAAAATTTGATTAGTGTGGGAGAGATAGTTGAGAAAGGTTTCGAGGTCAGATTTACAAATGGAGTATTTGTAGAAGATACCGAGAATGGATATAATCAGATTATCTCTGGTAAGAAAGAAGGCAGAATCTTTACTTTAAGAGTACAAGGGAACATCGGCCAAGCGTTCCTCACACATGGTGAAAAGTTGATTACAGAACTTGATCTCTTGCATAAGAGATTAGGTCATTTTAATGAAAGAGGAATAAAAGCTATGATTGCGAATCAGTCAGTACTAGGATTACCGAATGTACAGAACCAACACATGATTTACAAGTGCGAAGCATGTCAAATGGGAGAAGCCCATAGGTTACCTTTTCAGAAGAAAGGATTCAAACATGATGGAGTACTTGAACTCATTCATACAGATGTATGGGGTCCAACAAAAGAAGGATCAATCAGTGGATCGAGGTATTATGTTTTATTCATTAATGACGCTACAAGATGGATAACGTTATATGTTTTGAAAGAGAAATCAGAAGTGTTTGGAGCTTTCATGCATTTTCATGCATATGCTGAAAGACTCACAGGTCGGAAGCTTAAAAGACTGAGGTCTGATGGAGGGGGAGAATACTTCTCCCGAGAGTTTAATGACTATCTTTGGAATACAGCTATTAAGAGAGAAATAACCTGCAGATATACACCACAAGAAAATCGTGTAGCAGAAAGAAGGAACCAAACTCTAGTTGAGTTTGCACGAGCTATGCTAAAAGAAAAGGATTGTCCTAACTATCTTTGGGCTGAAGCCGTAAATACAGCTACATACTTGGTAAACAGATTACTGTGTATAGCTTTAGATGGAATGACCCCTTATGAAGCTTGGTGGGGAAAGAAGCCCACACTTGATCATTGCAAAGTGTTTGGATCAGTAGCTTATGCTTATGTACCATCACAACTCAGACATAGGCTTGAACCAAAAGCAGAGAAATATGTGTTCATCGGATATGATGAAAAGCAGATGGGTTACAGGTTATGGAGTCCTCTAACAAAACAGTTTACTGTTTCCCAAGATGTTACATTTGATGAACAGAAAAGCTGGTATACAGATCAAAGTCATACAACAGAAGAATTTGAAGAAGAGGTAAGAAGGAAAGAGAAAGGGAAATCAATTGTACAGGTGAATAGAGATGAAGACTATATGCAGGCAAGTATGTCCAGGATTGGATCAGGTATGAGAAATGAAGATGAACTGGGATTTGATGAAGAAGTGTATTCAGATACACATGAAGAGTTTGAACCAAGAAGGTCAAACAAGGTAAGGAATCAACCAACAAGGTATTCTTATGATACTTCGTACATAACTCAGAAAAATTATGCATATATGGTCAAAGATGATGAAGAACCTTAGAACTATGATGAAGCTAAAGGTAAGAAGCAATGGGAAGAAGCAATGGAAGAAGAGTTCAGTGCACTAGAAGAGAACAAGACATGGGAACTTGTTCCGAAACCAAATGGTAAGAAAGTGATTGGAAATAAATGGGTTTTCAAAGTTACGAAACTTGCAGATGGAAGGATAGCTAGATACAAAGCTAGACTGGTTGTCAAGGGCTATTCTCAGATGCATGGCATAGATTATGACGAGACGTTTAGTCCGGTGGCAAAGATGTCAACCTGTAGAGGAGGTACTGGGGTATCTACTTTTATCATAAGTAGAGAACAAAGATTAACTCATCCAGTACGTCGCCTACTCAAGGGGGGTTCTCTTTAGGGAAATATACCCTTTAACATTTCTGTGAGCAGACAGAAGGGTTGTACATACTCTAGAAATATTAATCAACAAATGACCACAGAAGACCATATATTTCTTGATTTGAATCAGATGATTACAAGGTTGGGCAGAGTGATGCTCAAAAAGTACAAGCTCAGGGCTAACATGCCACTTTAAAAGTAAATAACCTCAATGCAACAGAGTCTTCGCATCAGCTTAAGGGGTCAATTATATGCAGAGTAACTCAGAACAATACAAATGGTAAAGGATTTCTCAAGAGAATAGAGCTTAACAACAACACTGACTCACAGAAAAGAAAAGAATCCAAGCCACTCTCTTACACAATAGTGCTCATAGCCCTCCACTGAGAAGCCTACCCTCTGTATCCACACTACAGAGTAGCTCCTACAATAGGCTTGAAACCACCAAGGGCAAGAGAGGACTTCTGCACGTACGTACGAACCACTGTATCTCTAAAAAAATTGTACCCCCAAAGGAGCATAAATCCATTGTTTTTATAGGCCCCAATAGGCCAAGAGGGCCTTGCCGATTCCTCACGTCCACTGATCACGCGTCGCTTGATTGCCAAGATTGGAGGGGTAGATCAAATATTCCACTTGATTTAAATTGGATCCTCAAAATAGGCAGTCGTCATTTATGGTTGGCGGCAACACTCATTTCACCACTTTTACTTTTACCACTTACACCTTTACTGTCACTTTTGGATGCAAGCTAAGATCCTCAGTTTGTGCCGCCCGTGATATTTGAATGTCCCTGAGAAGCACATCCTTCACCTAATTTTTGTAGTAGCTTTTGATCCTTCATATTAAGTGAGCGGTGTGGGAGGTGAGTTGTGGGGAGTTTGAGAGCGATTACAGGGTTTTTGGAGGGTTGTGGAGGGTTGTGGAGTTGTGTGGGGTTTGTGGGGTTTGTGGGGTTTGTGGGTTGGGTAGGAATAGGAGTGAGTTATGGGGAGTTGTGGGGGTTTTTGGGGTGTAGTCAACATTTGATCCAATATTTCAAAGTTATTTTTTCACCATTGGAAAGTACTCGTCGAGAGATTTCCAACGATATATAACACTATAGGGTTTGGTTGAGAAATGATCCTCCAAATGTCCATCCAAACTATATGAGAGCCTTATGTAAGGTGGTGGTGGTGGTGGTGGTGGTGGGGGGTCGTGGTGGTGGTGGTGGTGGTGGTGGTCGTGGTGGTCGTGGTGGTGGTGGGGGGTCGTGGGGTGGTGGTGGTGGTGGTGGTGGTGGTGGTGGGGTGGTGGTGGTGGTGGTGGTGGTGGTGGGGGGTGGTGGTGGTGGTGGTGGTGGTGGTGGGGGTGGTGGTGGTGGTGGTGGTGGTGGGGGGTGGTGGTGGTGGTGGTGGTGGTGGTGGGGGGTCGTGGTGGTGGTGGTGGTGGTGGTGGTGGTGGGGGGTGGTGGTGGTGGTGGTGGTGGTGGTGGTGGGGGGTCGTGGTGGTGGTGGTGGTGGTGGTGGTGTTGGCGGTGGTGGTGGTGGGGGGTCGTGGTGGTGGTGGTGGTGGTGGTGGTGGTCATGGTGGTGGTGGTGGTGGTGGGGGGTCGTGGTGGTGGTGGTGGTGGTGGTGGTGGTGGTGGGGGTGGTGGTGGTGGTGGTGGTGGTGGGGGGTCGTGGTGGTGGTGGTGGTGGTGGTGGTCGTGGTGGTGGTGGGGGTTCTTGGTGGTGGTGGTGGTGGTGGTGGTGGTCGTGGTGATGGTGGTGGTGGTGGTGGTGGTGGTGGTGGTGGTGGTGTGTCGTGGTGGTGGTGGTGGTGGTGGTGGTGGTGGTGGGGGGTCGTGGTGGTGGTGGTGGTGGTCGTGGTGGTGGTGGGGGGTCATGGTGGTGGTGGTGGTGGTCGTGGTGGTGGTGGGGGGTCATGGTGGTGGTGGTGGTGGTGGTGGTGGGGGGTCGTGGTGGTGGTGGTGGTGGTGGTGGTGGTGGTAGTGGTGGGTCGTGGTGGTGGTGGTGGTGGTGGTGGTGGTGGTGGTGGTGGGTCGTGGTGGTGGTGGTGGTGGTGGTGGTGGTGGTCGTGGTCGTGGTGGTGGTGGGAGGTCGTGGTGGTGGTGGTGGTGGTGGTGGTGGTGGTGGGGGTGGTGGTGGTGGTGGTGGTGGTGGGGGGTGGTGGTGGTGGTGGTGGTGGTGGTGGTGGGGTTTGGTGGTGGTGGTGGTGGTGGGTCGTGGTGGTGGTGGTGGTGGTGGTGGTGGTGGGGGTGGTGGTGTGGTGGTGGTGGTGGTGGTGGTGGGGGTGGTTGTGGTGGTGGGGGTGGTGGTGGTGGTGGGGACTGCGGGGGTGGTGGGGGAAAAGGAGGGGACAGTGGAGTTGGAGGGGGTCGTGGTGATGGAGGGGGCCGCGGGGGTGGTGGAGGAAAGAGGAGGGGACGGTGGGGTTGGAGGGAGTCGAGGTGATGGTGGGGGCCGGGGGGGTGGTGGGGGAAAAGAGAGAGAGAGAGGAGAGAGAAAAGAGATAGGGAGGGAAATGCCGCGATACAGACCCCCACATCAAGTCTTTGCACCGTCCCGGTGCAATTCCCGAAGCCGAAAACACGATAGTGAAGTTCCTCTTTCTTGACTTGACTCAGATAATCCTTCACCCTGAAAAAAAAAATAAATTATTTATTTATTTATTTATTATTATTATGATCTTTTTTTTTCACTTCTTTTTTTTTTAAATACTTTTTTTTTATACTTTTTTCTTTGTTCATAATATGTGCAATCACCAAACGAAATATAGTAGGTACGGTGAATGATATGCTTCCAATTTACCTTAATTCAGGTACTTCTTCACCCTAGAAATATTGACCAGGGGTATCCTCTTACCCTGCAAATCCTCCAGATGTACTGCTCCATGAGGTAATACCTTTATCACCGTGTAAGGTCCTATCCATTTGGGTGCCAGTTTGGTTGAAATTGTTGGGACCTGATGCACTAAAACCATGGATCCTTCCTGTACTTCATTGGACCTCAGATACCTGTCATGGAGTCTTTTGCGCTCTTCTTGTGTTACCTGAAGTTTTTGCATTGCTCCTTCTCTGTATTCTTCTAATGCCACCAATCTCTGAATGGGGGGTTCAATTCCAATGGTTTTGATTTCTATTTCCTTTTTGATAATGAATTCGAATGGTGCCAATGCCTCTTTCCCATATACTAACCGAAATGGAGTCTCGCCTGTAGTTACCCTTTTCGTGGTTCTGAAAGCCCAGATTGCACCGATCAGTGCTAGTGGCAAGGAGCTTTGATGATCGAAAGATAATTTGCGAAGCAATCCAATCAAAATCTTATTGGAGCTTTCTGCTTGGCCATTTGCCCTTGGGT
>MU262656.1:0-27500 GCA_020310875.1 Ceratopteris richardii | reverse complement strand
GCACATGAAATTCCAATGACCAATTAGGAACACTTAAAAGGGGAGCAGTACATAGCCTCAACTTTAGTTCACAAAATGCTTTGTCAGCTTCAGCACTCCATGAGAAAGGGATCTTTTTGCTGGTAAGCCTTGACAAGGGCTTAGCAATTTCCGAATACATCCTAATGAATCTTCTGTGATACCCTGCATGGCCCAAGAAACTTTGCACTTCCTTTGGGCTTTGTGGAATTGGCATGGAAAGAATAGCTGTAACCTTTGCAGGGTCAACAGTTATGCCTTCAGCAGATACTATGTGACCAAGAAGAGTGCCCTTAGTGACCAAAAAGTGACATTTATCAGGATTCAATTTCAAACCTGTTTTGAGACATTGCTCAAAAATTTCTTTTAGATTTTCCAAATGGTCATGGAAATCTTGGACTGCTGCCCGTCTATCTGTACCTGAAAATACTGAAAAGTCATCCATGAAAATGCGTAGAAAGGTTGTTAACCATTTGCCCAATATCAGATACATTGTTCTATTAAATGAAGCCGGTGCATTCTTCAAACCAAAAGCCATTCGAGTATAGATATAAGTGCCCCAGGGAGTGACAAAGGCTGTTTTGTCCCTATCATCAGGATGGATCACTATCTGATTGTAGCCACTAAAACCATCCAAGAAACTATACAAAGTGTGACCGGCTACCTCTTCAAGTACTTGCTCTGTGAAGGGCTGAGGAAATCCATCTTGAATAGTCACTTTATTCAAAGCACGGAAATCAACACATACCCTTATTTTTCCACTATTTTTCTTCGGCACAATAACCATAGAAGAAAGCCACCTGGAATGTTCTACTGGCACAATTATACCTGCTTCTTCTAGTTTTGTAATCTCTGCTTTTACCGCCTCTGCATACTTTGGATTGAGTCGCTATGGCCTACTTCTTACAGGTGCAGCTCCCTCAACCAAGGGTATCCGATGTAATCCAAGCTCTTCTGGTATTCCTGTTAGATCTTTGTAGGACCATGCAAAGACACTTTTGTAAGTAAAGAGCAAAGAAGTTACCTTCTGTAGTAAATTAGGATAATGCTACAACCAGGATGCCAAATGGACTACTTGAGGGTTCTCTTCATCCCCTAAATTTACTTCTTGAACCAATGTTTCAGGAGTGGCCTTGTTTGATAAATCATCTCCACTATATGCAGGAGTGGAGTTTAATTTATATTCTGCAACATGTTCTTCCATCCATCCTTGAGGTATATCTGAGAAAGGAAGATCTTCTCTACCCTTAGGTTCAAAATATTCTACCTCTGATACTTTTATCTGGGTTGCTTCCTCAAGGCTTGTGCTTTCCTGCAATTGCTCATTCTCCAACACCTTGTGGTCTTCATTGCCCTTTCCTATAATTACCTTATCTGCAACTTCTTCGTCAATTTCATTAATCTCCATTGTGCAACACTCTGCACTTCCCATCATCCAATTTAACAATGTATCCTCTTCTTGGGGTAGAGAGGGCATTACCTGAGTGTCCACAGTATATCCAATGGTTTTTCCTGAGTCAAATCCCTCTTCCAAATGTAATTGCAGTTGGCTATTGGTGTTTGTTGAAATCCATAGTTTATTTTTCCCCCAATCTTGCAAAGCTTTTGCTTGTCTCAGCCAAGGTCCCCCTAGGAGTAGAGGGTAAGAAGTCTCCTGTGTAAGTGCAATAACAACAAAATCTAGAACAAAATGGCAGCCCTCTACTACCATCAGTACCTTCTCAATAATGCCCAGTGGCGCAACCCGATGTTGATCTGCCAATGTAACCGTGAATGGTGCCAACTTGGTGGGGTTCAATTTCAGCTTCTTCATTGTAAAATCTGGCATTAAATTGATACCAGAGCCTCCATCTATGATCACACCTGTGAGAGTTTCATCCTTTATACAAACAGATAATCTTGAGCTTTGGTAGTCTGCTAAGGGTGCAGGGGGAAAATCAACCATGAAACCATCTATACTAGGTGATTGGACCAAGTGAGCAGAGTGTATAATCTTCAGTAAGTCAGTTCTTATTTTTGAATCCATCCTTATAAGTTCATATAGACTAACCTTGTGATGAATACCTTTCAAGATCTGTTCAATGTTTACCTCCTGAGTGTTTTCTTGCAGACTTGTTGGTTGGCCCTTTAGAGAAGTAGTCATCTTATTATAAGCTCCTTCAATTTGTGCTTGGTCCTTCCATCCAGACTCCTTTTCTTCCTCTTTATCCTGAAATCCTTGTTGTTCATCTCTCTGGGTTGCAGCTGCTTGCCTAGCTCTAGTCATCATGGGCATTGCAGAGGATGAAACAACATAAGTCTGAGTGGTTTTTCCTTCTTCATGTGGAGAGACTGCAATCATATGAATTGGAGCAGGATCGACCTCTTGGGCAATCTTTGGTATAATGATCCTTGGCCTCTGGACAATGTTGACAAGGAGGTGCATCTTCTGGGAGGGAACACCTATTTTTCATGTGGCCGTACTCACCACAAGGATAGCACATCAATGGTCTATTATATCTAGGCTTTGCAGGCCGATTCTCCTCTCTATTCGATGTATTTGAAGTACTAGCATAATATGATTCCAAATTTTGAGGGTTACCTCTCTGCTGTGTACCTTTGAAGTAGTAGCAATCTCTGGCTTCATGACCATCTTTTCCACAAAATTGACAACTTACCTTAATAGGGCAATTAGCATTGGAATGTCCATTGTTGTTACAGATTGTACACCAAATTTGTCTCCTTATATCCTGAGTAGTCCTCAAATCTTCTAACTCTCGGCGAAGTTGAGCTACTTCATCATCAGTGCGACGCAGTGGTGGCAAGACCTTCTCTTCTTGTTGATTTTGTTGCATCTTCAATGCTTCCAGTTCCCTCCTTAGTTGCTCAATAGGATCCAGATCTGCAACATACTTTTGTTGTGTATCCCCTTCAAAATGTTGCCTTGCTTCTTCAATGCGTGATGCCGCTGCAACAAAATCATTGAGGGTCGCATCCAATCTAAGAGATTCACGAAGCTTTTGTTGAGATGACCTAGGCAGAGCCTTTTCGATCCACTTTTTAACCAAAAAGTCACGTGGAGCATGTGGCAGACGTGCAACAAGTGCTTTTGTTCTAGTGTGAAGTTCATGAAAGGATTCACCTGGTCTTAGCTTCAAATTCTCTAGCTGATCTAGAGCTCTTTCCGAGGAATCACTTGGTCGGAATGTCTGTGAGAACGCCGCCTTCAAAGCCTCCCATGTAGTGAAATGCCCATCTGCATATTGACTATACCATTTATCTGCAAGACCCTCGAATGTGGATGGAAAGAGTGCCAGCATTGCATCCTCTCTATTTTGCAAACCTCGTCCACGGCATAAAGAGATGAATCTTCTCACATGATCATCAGCATCCTCATAGGCTTGTCCCTTGAAGGTAGGGAATTTGATATTTAATCTGGAGAGTAAATGAGAGAGATCCTCCATTTGTACTGGTGTTTCTTCGGACGTATCTGAGGAGAAGTCTAGAGTTCTCCTATACCCCTCTTTCGACAATGGTGTCGCACCCAAATCAATTGATAAATTTAGGGAGGGCAAAGGGGAGGTAGACTCACTAGTCGTGGTTATGGATAACTTGTTAAGGCTCCTCTGAACACGAAGAGACTCCTTATCTGCCCGTGTATGGGTCATGTACCTACTTGCAAATGTAATAGGGCAAAAATACCTCTCACAGAAATGCAAAGGTCACACCGGGCGTGCCAAACTGTAGAGGAGGTACTAGGGTATCTACTTTTATCATAAGTAGAACAAAGATTAACTCATTCAGTACGTCGCCTACTCAAGGGGGGTTCTCTTTAGGGAAATATACCCTTTAACATTTCTGTGAGCACACAGAAGGTTTGTACATACTCTAGAAATATTAATCAACAAATGACCACAGAAGACCATATATTTCTTGATTTGAATCAGATGATTACAAGGTTGGGCAGAGTGATGCTCAAAAAGTACAAGCTCAGGGCTAACATGCCACTCTAAAAGTAAATAACCTCAATGCAACAGAGTCTTCGCATCAGCTTAAGGGGTCAATTATACGCAGACTAACTCAGAACAATACAAATGGTAAAGGATTTCTCAAGAGAATAGAGCTTAACAACAACACTGACTCACAAAAAAGAAAAGAATCCAAGCCACTCTCTTACACTATAGTGCTCATAGCCCTCCACTGAGAAGCCTACCCTCTGTATCCACACTACAGAGTAGCTCCTACATTAGGCTTGAAACCACCAAGGGCAAGAGAGGACTTCTGCACGTACGTACGAACCACTGTATCTCTAAAAAAATTGTACCCCCAAAGGAGCATAAATCCATTGTTTTTATAGGCCCCAATAGGCCAAGAGGGCCTTGCCGATTCCTCACGTCCACTGATCACGCGTCGCTTGATTGCCAAGATTGGAGGGGTAGATCAAATATTCCACTTGATTTAAATTGGATCCTCAAAATAGGCAGTCGTCATGAATAGTTGGCGGCAACACTCATTTCACCACTTTTACTTTTACCACTTACACCTTTACTGTCACTTTTGGATGCAAGCTAAGATCCTCAGTTTGTGCCGCCCGTGATATTTGAATGTCCCTGAGAAGCACATCCTTCACCTAATTTTTGTAGTAGCTTTTCATCCTTCATATTAAGTGAGCGGTGTGGGAGGTGAGTTGTGGGGAGTTTGAGAGAGATTACAGGGTTTTTGGAGGGTTGTGGAGGGTTGTGGAGTTGTGTGGGGTTTGTGGGGTTTGTGGGTTGGGTAGGAATAGGAGTCAGTTATGGGGAGTTGTGGGGGTTCTTGGGGTGTAGTCAGAATTTGATCCAATATTTCAAAGTTATTGTTTCACCACTGGAAATTACTCGTCGAGAGCTTTGCAACGATATATAACACTATAGGGTTTGGTTGAGAAATGATCCTCCAAATGTCCATCCAAACTATATTAGAGCCTTATGTAAGGTGGTGGTGGTGGTGGTGGTGGGGGGGGGTGGTGGTGGTGGTGGTGGTGGTGGTCGTGGTGGTGGTGGGGGGTCGTGGTGGTGGTGGTGGTGGTCGTGGTGGTGGTGGGGGGTGGTGGTGGTGGTGGTGGTGGTGGTGGTGGGTCGTGGTGGTGGTGGTGGTGGTGGTCGGTCGTGGTGGTGGTGGTGGTGGTGGTGGTGGGGGGTCCTAGTGGTGGTGGTGGTGGTGGTGGTGGTGGTGGTGGTGGTGGTGGTGGTGGGGGGTCGTGGTGGTGGTGGTGGTGGTGGTGGTGGTTGGGGTGGTGGTGGTGGTGGTGGTGGTGGTGGTGGGGGGGGTGGTGGTGGTGGTGGTGGTCGTGGTGGTGGTGGGGGGTGGTGGTGGTGGTGGTGGTGGGGGGTGGTGGTGGTGGTGGTGGTGGTGGGTCGTGGTGGTGGTTGGTGGTGGTGGTGGTGGTGGTGGTGGTGGGGGTGGTGGTGGTGGTGGGGGTGGTGGTGGTGGTGGGGGCTGCGGGGGTGGTGGGGGAAAAGGAGGGGACAGTGGAGTTGGAGGGGGTCGTGGTGATGGAGGGGGCCGCGGGGGTGGTGGAGGAAAGAGGAGGGGACGGTGGGGTTGGAGGGGGTCGAGGTGACAGTGGGGGCCGGGGGGTGGTGGGGGAAAAAAGAGAGAGAGGAGAGAGAAAAGAGATAGGGAGGGAAATGCCGCGAAGCTAAGTCAGCTACATATAAAGAATGCATTTTTGATTGGATACATATCAGATTAAGTCTACATGGAACAACCAGAAGCGTTTGTAAGTTCCAGATACCCAAATTTTGTTTTCATATTAAGAAAAGCACTTTACGGACTGAAGCAAGCTCCAAGAGCTTGGAATTACAGGCTTGTGAAATATCTCAATGAACTTGGATACCAAAGTTGGAAGGCGGATGCAAGTTTACTCGTGAAGAGAACAGAAGAAGGTATGATCTACATTTGCATTTATGTAGATGACATTATAATCATAGGTACCTCAGATGAAGGAATTAAAGAAGTAAAGAGATTGCTTGAAAAGGAGTTTCAGATCAGTGATCTAGGAAAGCTATCATACTTTCTTGGAATGGAATTCACATACAAAGATCATGGTGTATATGTTTCGTAAGAAAGGTATCTCCTAAACTTATTGAAGAAGTTTAATATGGAGAATTGCAGAGAAGCTTCAACACCGCTTGAAGTAAATCAGAAACTCAGCAAACATAGTGGTGCAGAGTTTAAAGATATGAGGAAGTATTAGTCGTTAGTGGGAAGTCTAATTTATGCTACACTAACACAACCGGATCTTAGTTATGCAGTGGGAGTTCTTTCACAATTCATGCATTGTCCGAAAGATCAACATTGGGTTGCAGGACAGAGAGTTCTTAGATATATCAAAAGAACTATAAAGGAAGGATTATATTATCCTTTTACGTCAGATATAAAGTTGAGAGCATTCAGTGACTCAGACTGGGCAGGAAGTCAAGATGACAGAAGATCAACACATAGGTTTATGATATACCTAGGAGATGGGTGGCGGGATGGGGGAGTGGGGTGGGGTGGCGGGATGGGGGAGTGGGGTGGGGCGGCGGGATGGGGGAGTGGGGTGGGGCGGCGGGGTGGGGAGAGAGAGAGAGAGAGAGAGAGAGAGAGAGAGAGAGAGAGAGAGAGAGAGAGAGAGAGAGAGAGAGAGAGAGAGAGAGAGAGAGAGAGAGAGAGAGAGAGAGAGAGAGACAAAGAGAGAGAGAGAGAGAGAGAGAGAGAGAGAGAGAGAGAGAGAGAGAGAGAGAGGGGTGCATGGGGTGGGGTGGCGGGATGGGGGAGTGGGGTGGGGTGGCGGGATGGGGGAGTGGGGTGGGGTCGCGGGATGGGGGAGTGGGGTGGGGTGGCGGGGTGGGGAGAGAGAGAGAGAGAGAGAGAGAGAGAGAGAGAGAGAGAGAGAGAGAGAGAGAGAGAGAGAGAGAGAGAGAGAGAGAGAGAGAGAGAGAGAGAGAGAGAGAGAGAAAGAAGGGGGGGTAGTGTGTGCACATGAGGGGTGAAACGGGGAAGCGGGGTGGGGTGGCGGAGAGGGGAGAAAGAGAGAGGGAAAGGAGGAGGGGGTGCTACAGTATGTCAAGGTCATACAAAATAGAGCATAAGCGTTAAATGTTGCCTTTTCATTAAAGAAAGATGAATGTATATTGAACGTTGTGAGAAGTTATGGAAGAGAACGCAGGTTCGATACACCAATGAAGATATCTACTAAAGACAAATACTGAAGTCAATCACTGAAGATAAATTGTGCAACAGTAACTTCAACAAAATCTGGAAATCATTATTATACCTCGAAAACATGGAATGCTTGAGCGTAAAGATTTTTTATTCACCATAAACTAAAAGATCATCACTTAGCAGTATAAGGAGTTCAGCAAACGTGTCAGATAAACAATTTTTAATGTACTAAAATGTATGTGCAAATTCATAGAGGTACAAACAGGAAATAATCCAGATGATATATATATATATATCTATATAGTTTTTTATTCTGCACCTTATGTTTGGCACATCATAACGGACTTCAACAGGTTGAAGTGTATAGTTGTTGCGCAATTTTAATCTGATTTTAAGATGGCCATAAGTATTTACATGCAGTATATGAGCAGAGCATCATGCGTATTCATAAACAACTATTCCATTTAAGTGATTGTACGCAGCTATTTGTATATTGTTAGAGGTCAACACAAAAACATAAGCCTTATCTCTATTTGCGCCAAGCTAAACACATTCACAGAAGCTTTATCTATGAGACAGTTCTAAGATGATTCATTTTGATATCAACACAATTTAAAGGCATTCAATTGAGAAACACTATATATTAATGAATTAAGAAAACCTTGAACAGAGAAACAAAGGTGAGCTTTCGGAGATATTACTGAAGCGTTGACCTGTATGTGGATACTGGGAGTCTTTTAAAGATGATCACATCTATTCTCGAAACATGAGTAGTTGCACCTTAGATTATGTGCATGACATGGTTGTCAGTTGCAAATTTGAGCATCGCAGATTCTGCCTCATTCTCCATGTGATATTAACAATTGCAATGATTAAAATCGTTGAGAGATTAAATCAAGACTTCATCAGCTTTGACAGATTAGAACAGAAAAAACGGCTTTGCATGTATTGCTTGCTTTTTCTTCCTCAAAATCGTGTGTGGTTCATCTCTCTACACAATGCTCGAAACACAAACGGTACTTGACCTCCGAACAGAGTTTGCGCCCCTCTTTCATCAGATGATTCTCCACCCCATGTACTCTACTACAGAGAAGGTGTACCTGTGAAAATTGCCTCTCATGAATTACCTCACATTGTTCCCATGGATTCGCCTCTCAGAACATGCGCGCTCCTCCTCCTTCATCACACAGATGGGTACCTTGCTTTTTGGAGCCTGTTATCGATCGTTGAATGAAGTAAATGATCCAAATTGTATATTCCTTTCCTTTGAGCGATTGAGTATCATTCGGCTTCCTCATGTGTCTGCTTGTCCGCCTTTTTCACGCGGATGCACTGGCATTTGCTTTTTCTATCTATTGTGTAAGCACAGTGAATGAAGAGCGGCTTCTTTGCTCTGGAGGACCACATTTTGCTCAATTAATTCGACGTCATCTCCAAGTCTTGCATCTAAGATTCCAACTCATCCGCCCCGTGCTTAGGTGTTGATCATGATAATTGACCTTCCCTTTCACAACAGCAAGATTAAAGTGGTGCAGAAAATCGTGTGTCAGATGATCCTTGAGCATTTAGCGAGCGCTCCTCCCATTCTCTCCTTTGCGAATCTGCCTGAAAAGAACGATGAATTGGCCTGCTAAAAAACATTCATTAGGAAATAATAGAGCTCTTCACATATATAAATACTTACACAAGTCATTTCTAAGCCACTCTTTTTAGTTTTAACTTTTAAACTACAACCTCACTTTTGCCCACATTTATCCACCACACTTTTCATTTACCTTTAACTACTTTAATTACACTTCATTTCTACTCCTCTCTTTTCAGTTTTACTAATTCTCACCATTCTTTTCTTTAACCATCTTTATTCACTTTAAGTGCATATCTTTTATGATCCACTCCTTAAATCACTTTCATTCCACATCTTATATAAACCATTCTTTAATCTAACTCTCTCACATACCACAAAATATTTATCCATTTAATTTATCATTTGTAATTTCATTATCCTAATTTTCATAATTAAATAATTCATTTAAATTAAGCTTAGTTGAAGGTTTTAACTAATTAGAACCTTCGTATTTAAATACACACACATGAGTAAATTAATTAATTAAATCATATTTTCATTTTTAATACATAGATATTCATTTTAAATATTAATTTAATTAAATACCTATTATTTTAACCCTTAAAATTCAATAAAAACCCTTGAAAACCTACTTGAAACCCATCAAAAACCCATTGAAACCCTTTGGAAATTAATTGAAAACCTAGATAAACCCTATCATTAACCAGGAAATAATGCTTCTAACTTTAATGCACATGATTAAACCTAAACCTAGGGTTTTAAACCCATGATTCAATACTTTATTGACCTAAACACACATTATACGAGCAGTTTAGGGTAAACCATAATATGAACTTTTGTTTTCTTCATCCATTTGAACCTGCAAACACTTTACAAAAGATTAGTTCCAAGCTAAAACTTTGTAATAATAAGGAATTAGAATTAACCAATAATCATTTTTTGTTTTTTCTGATCGTCAACGGAAAGGTTGAAAACTTTCCAACAACGACGAGGAAGAGGCATTCCTGAAGACCAAAAAGGATCTGATCTCATTAGGTACTGTAGATCTCCAGTCGGTCGCAGACAAGTGGAGTCCGGCCGCTTGCACGCTGGTACCAATGATAGGAGATGCAGGTGCAGATGATAGTGTCGCTATGGATGGAGCCATCTTACGCCAACTTTTGCAGTCAGCTGATGATCTTATAAAACCTCGACAATTTTATGTACCGGAAGATCAGTTAGTAACATGTAATTTGGGTGATGCGGTTAACTCGCGACTAGTTAAGATTAAGGCAAGATTCTCAGAAACATTTCAAGATGACTTGATACGACTTCTGCGTGAGTTTTCTGATGTTTTTGCTTGGGACTATCGAGATATGAAAGGTCTGGACCCACGGATCTATCAAAATCAGGTAGTACTCAAACCAGAGGCGAAGGCCAATCAAACAGTCCAGTTACCGAATGAACCCCAATTATGCAGCACAGCTCAAAGAAGAAATCGATCCGTTATTGAAGGTGGGATTCATTGTCCCAATTGAGCATGCTGAATGGATATCACCAATCGTGATTGTCTCGAAGAAAAATAAACTGCCGCACATCTTTGTTGATTATCGGAAATTGAATGCTGCCACTGTACCGCATCCATTTCCTCTCCCCTTTTTGGACACAATGCTCGACCAGGTGGCTGGGCACGAGATGTATTCATTTCTGGATGGATACAGTGGCTATAATCAGGTGAGGATGGCAAAACACGATATACCTAAAACATCTTTTATCATGAACTGGGGTGTTTATGCTTGTACGGTAATGTGGTTTGGGTTAAGGAATGCTACAAGTACATTTCAACGATGTATGCAAGAAGTTTGTTCACCCTACTTGACTACTTTTATGAAAGTATAATTGAACGACTTTTCCTTATTTGGCAAGATTGCAGTGCACCTGTATCATTTCTTTCCCCGTATTTCGGTTGACCACTGACCGTAATCTTCTCTCTATGGTATCTAATTATGATGAACTGTAGCCCTCTATTACTATTTCTTCTTCTGCATGCATGCCGTTATTATGATGGATATCTTTCCAATATCGCGCGATGATTAGGGTTTTCAACCGCCTAACGTTGTCTGTGTGACTACTTAATCGTGTTCCTTTTCTTGTTAATCGCTATTGTGTTTGTTTGATTGTGTGTTCCTTGTCGTCTATATTTTTGTGCTTACTTGTGCGTGCCGTCGAAGCTTTAGCGAATGTCGCTACTTTCCATGTAGGACTCACTCCAGAAGTGAGTGAGTACTTGCGCACTCGTGGTTTGTTGAACTTCGCTGAATTGCCTTGGCATTCAGTGGAGTGGCAACCATTTTATGCGCAAATTATTGCTACCATCCCCTCTACACCTGCTACAGAGCACTGTTGGCCCATCGCCTGCTTACCATCCCGCGTTGTTATCACTTTAGCTTCGTTTGCTGAAGCTTTTTGCCTCCCCATGGAAGGATTGGAGAATGCTCCACTTCTTGTTGTAGCCACCATGAAAGAGTTGTTTCCCCGGCACTCATCTAATGAGTACCCCATTTTGTGTAGACCTGAACCTTTGGAGTTTTTAGTTGCTATTTTTAATTTGCAAAAACGCACTTACGGTATCTCCGCCCTTTCTATTCGATGATAGACATGGCTTCTCGCGAGTCTATCAATTTTGCTTCTTTTTATTTCCAGCCCATTCACCATGAATGTGTCCCGGTTATCAAACAGGTTAATAAGGGTGACCTTCCATGCTCTCGTCTACCCCATATCCTCACTTTTCTCTTTCCAGTAATCCAAGCTGCACAACCGCCTCCAACCGCTCCCATCTTGTTCCATGAAGAATCTACTCAAGTGCTCGAGGACGCAGCGGATGACGATGAGGATCTATTTCAACTTCTTCAGTGGAAACGCAGACGTATAAGTCCTTCTGAAAGACAAGTGTAGGGATCAAAGGCTAGCAATGAAGAAGAAGTCTTCCACGACACCGCCACATCCATTCATGTCAAATCTTCCAATCATTCTTCTCCAAGTATTAGGCCATCGGATTGGCACATTGTAACTTTTATATTTTCATATACCGCATGCACTGAAAGCGTGTAGCAAAGTGATGTAGCCCTTTTATTCATTAATGAAGAGACATTACGTGGTTCTCCGGTGCGAGAGGAGACGGGATCGCCGGAGTGTCTGTCTAGGCGATTTGCAACCCTGTAGAGACGTCGTATTGCAGAGTTTGCATATATCTGAGTACGGTTAAGTCTATATTGAATTGCCGTAATCTAATACTACATAGTATTACTCTCGTAACAGGAATAGATAAGTTCGATTATGTCATTGAACGACTGTGCGATAAGTTACTGTGATGATACCGTAAACGGAAAATTATAACTGTGTAACAGAAGTAATATCTAAGCGTATAATTACTGTTTGGGTAATTAGTTAATTGGGAAAATCAGAAAAAGGGCCTCTGCACTATCAGACCCCTACCATCCCCAAGAACGCGAAAAGAGATTAAAAGCGGATCTATTGATAATCCCTTTTAACAATCCATAGTGAATTGATTATTTCTTTCATTTCTAATCAAGTACGTGAGTGCGTTCATTCATTGCGAGCTGTTTAATTCAGTCAGTGCATTGTTTTTTTAAACCGTTCTATTTCTTCTATAAGCATGTGTGAAGCGAGATTTCATAAAACCATAATAGAATCATATTGAAAAGGTCTGAGTGCTAATGTGTTGAATCGGTAGATTTAACAGGTTTGAGGGATTTAGAAATGATTACTCTATTGATATGAAACTATGCATAGTGCCACTTCCCAATCCCATTATCTATCGGCAAAGATAATGAAAAATGAGAAGATTCGAAGTTGGGATGAATGTCTTGGCCTCATTTGAAACGCAGTTCTTAGTCAGTTTTTCACTGATGAAGATTCTTCTCATATGAAAAGCTTTATGTAACAAGATGCACCATAAGCAGTAAAACTTTATGTAGAATGTGAATATGAAGAACGGTGAGCATCTTCTCATCGACATATATTTGTAACCATTTAACATATATTTATAACCATCTGCATAGTTATAGTACAATGAACAATGAGGACGAGAAAGCTATGTTGGTTTCCCATCAAGGAGAGAATGGAATCCTTTGGTGAACAAATGAGATCGTTTAATATATGGTTATGGTTGCTATAATTGTGTAGGAAGCGACTTCCAAGAAGCTATGAGTAAATGCAGCAGGCAACAAATTTCTTATAGAATCCAAATAAGTTTCAGAATTATCATAGTAGATGCTGATTTTGAGGAATCAGCAAACTGAGGATCAGAGAAAGGTTCTGTGAATCTAGCCTAATTCGAGATGTTTGAGACCAATCATACAATACAATGTACAAGTCACATGAGGTGGATTAAAAATGATGAACGTTATATAAGGGCATTAGAATTGATGGCCTATAGATGTTTCTTTTTGTGCTAAATTAATCCATGATATAAGTATGCTTCTCCTTATATGAAGGTCATCCAACTAATTTCTAACCTCATGAAATCTTTTATTCTCAAACCTATGTTACCATGTCTAAATAGCCATGTGGCTAGTTGTAAAAAGAACAAGGTGGACACCAACTAGAAAATAATACATTTCTTCAAGAACTACACCACTAAACAAGTTTTGTGACTACAAAGATTAATATGTTCACACAAGCACATACTCTATTGTTGTAATAGATTTCCAAGGTTGTGGAGCTAATTTTCATGATGGATGAAGAAGAGTTGTAATTGGAATAGGATGTTTTTGAGGCTTGAGAGCACGCAATTTTTGAAGCTACGTACATTCATACGAAAATGAAGAAAATCTCCTAGCACCATTTGTATATGGAGTAGGATTGGAATTCTCCTAAATCATTCGACATCATAGGTTAATCTTCATTTATTAAAAGGTAAAATCTCTAAAAGGTTAGTTGATTGCCTATTTGGACTCCACAAGCAGTTTCTAACACACTTGCAACATCATGAAGATCAACAAAGGGTCTAGGGATGCAAATCTGTCATGCATGCCAATATTGGTCGATAGAGAGACAATTCTATAAAATAGTGTAGAGTTACTCATTGAAGAGTTCTATCTAAGATTTATCATCTTATGTGAACAATAGAGTTCTATTTGATGTTTACCTATCGTTCTATTTGTAGCATGGCTAGGATAAGATGATGCAAATTAGCTCCTTTGTTCTAAATACATATTTATTACAGAAAAAATTCAAAATATCTCTAAGATTGTTCATCCATAATGTAGTGATTATTTCCTTTATTTCTAATCAAGTACGTAAGTGTGTTCATGATGTGTGTCGTTATTTCAGTAAGTTCATTGTTTTGTATGCATTCTGTGATCAAAGTGAGATTTTTATAAAACCATAATAAAATCAAATTGAAAAGGATTGAACATTATTATGTTGAATCGTAGATTTAAGTGATCTAAGGGATTAGAAATGGTAACCGTTACTCTATTAATATGAGTTATGCATAATGCAACTTTTCAATCCTATTATCTCTTTGCCTCCTTTGAAAAGAAGTTCTTACTCAGCTAAACAAGCACTCGATTATGACTTATGCCCCTACTAACAAAGAGTCCTAAGCTTCTCAGCTATGGACCATGTATGCTCTTGATTTGATAATGAGATGGACTTTTAACTTTAGACACAATTGATCTGCAATCAAGAATTGAAACTACACCAACTACAGTGCCACTAGCATTGGTCTCCGGAGAATTAGGTTTTTAAAGATCTACCACTAACAAAAGTAGAGTACTTGAAACGCCTTTGATGAAATGCATCAAAATGTTGCTATATAATAAATCTATCAATGTTTTAGTGATGTGTGAAAAGATGGCAATTAATTTCTTACAAAATATAAATAATTTTAAGAACGATTATAATAGATGCTCATTTTGGGGAATCCACCAACTTAGGATCACAATATCTCTTTGTGAATCTAGCCTCATTCCATATGCAACGAGAACAATCATATAAAAAATGAAGGGTCACTAGGTGGATTGAAATGATGAACGGTATGTAAGGGCATTTGATAGTGATGGTCTAGTAATTTTTTTTAATTTTCCTAAATGAAACTTATATACAAGCATGGTTCTTCTATAGGTCATCCAAATCATTTGTAATATTATGATCTCTTGTATTTTTAAACTTGTGTAACCATGTCTAAATACCCAAGTGGCTAGTAGTATCAGGAATCCATCAAACTATTGCATATTGAGTATCCGCATAGGGTTCGAGTGATATGGATGGATGAAGAATATAAAATATGATTCTATCTATTATCTTCTTATGCCACTCATCCTCGTAAGCTCTAATGAGTGCATTAGCGACTGAATCATAATCATTTGATAATGGAGAAGATTCAAAACCAAAACAAAGAAAAACTAGTCTTGCAAAGAGAACAAGTTGGAACACCAACTAGAAAACAATACAATCCTTCAAAAACTACATCACTAAGAAATTTCGGTGATTGGAAAGATCAATACGTTTTTTACAAGAAAATATTTGATTTTTCGAATAGACTTCCAAGGTTGTGGCGCTAATTGTAAATTACAGAGGTAGAAGATTTGTAATTCCAAGAGGATGTAATCGAAGCTTGAGAGCATGAAATTGTTGAAGCTACCTACATTCATGAGAAAATGAAGAGAATCTCCAAGCACAATTTGTATATGCAGTCTCCAATCACATTTATATATTGAGTGGGATTCAAATTATCCTAAATCAATAGAAATCATAGGTTAATCTTAATTTATTAAAAGTTCAAAATTCTAAAATGTTTGTTGATTTTCTTTTTGGAGTCTGAAGATAGTTTCTCACGGAATTGCAGCACGATGAAGATCAAACCAGTGGCCTAGGGATGTAGATCTTTGACGCATGCAATGGTTGACAAAGAACAATTTTGTAAAATAGTGTAGAATTAGTCGTGGAATAAATCTTACTAAGAGTTATTGTCTTATCTGAACGGTAGAGTTCTATTTGATATATACCTTGTTGTTCGATTTCTACGGTGGTAAGGATTATGGGTCGTTAGGATAAGATGATGCAAAATGGATCTCTATTCCAAATACATCTATATTGCAAACGAATTTAAAGAAGATCTCTAATATTTTCAATTCATAGTGAATTGATTGTTTCTTTCATTCCTAATCAAGTACGTGAGTGTGTTCATTGATTGCGAGTTGTTTAATTCAGTAAGTGCATTGTTTTTTAAACCGTTCTATTTCTTCTATAAGCATGTGATGGAAGAGTGATTTCATAAAACCATAATAGAAGCAGATTGAAAAGGTCTGAGTGCTAATGTATTGAATCGGTAGATTTAACTCGTTTAAGGGATTTAGAAATGGCCGCCATTACTCTATTGATATGAACTATGCATAGTGCCACTTCCCAATCCCATTATCTATTGGCAAAGATAATGAAAAAGGAGAAGATTCGAAGTTGGGATGAATGTTTTGTCCTCATTTGAAAAGCAGTTCTTAATCAGTTTTCACTGATGAAGATTCTTCTCATATGAAAAGCAATGTTTGCGATGCCCATACCGGCGCTATGTTTCAGACGCCCATACCGACCGCAACACTGACATGGTGGTCAAATTGCACCCGTTCATTTTCCTCGATAAAAGCCTTGATATACCCTCGATATGTTGTAGTGTATGGTGAAGGAGCTCAGACCTAATATGCATTTATCTAAGGAGTCGTGAAGACTCACTTGTTTAAAAATTGTTACTATTGAGCTCAGGGGACCTCCTTCACCTTCTTTGTGAACCCTAGAAGGGCCTTGGAAACCATATTGACCTTGTAATTCCATTCTCAAATCAGGAGAGAGAAGCTACGAGAAGTGCATTGCATAGGTGTGATGCCGTTTCACCATTTGACCTGCCAGGAGGTGACTTCGGCACTTGCAACACAGGAGTATAGAGATCCATAGTTTGAGATGTAGTACCGATTGGAATCATATCCATCATCCCTCCCCCCACAGCGCCCGCGGAGACCTCTCATAAGAGCGCCTCAAGGGAGCCAGCACAATCAGTTAGGAGCACGCTTAGGCTCGAAGAATAGTGTTGCATGAAGGAGTAAAGACTCCGCTCTACTAGGGTTCCATGAACCGCGAAGTTCTACCTGGGATGAATGATTTGGCGTCATTTGAAAAGCAGTTCTTATTTAGTTTTCACTGATCAAGATTCTTTCATATGAAAAGCTTTATGTAACAAGATGCACCATAAGGAGTAAAACTTTATGTAGATTGTGAAGACGAAGAAGGATGACATCTTCTCATCGACATATATTTGTAACCATTTGACATATATTTGAAACAATCGGCATAGTTATAATACTTATAGTACAATGAACAATTGAGGACGAGAAAGCTATGTTGGTTTCCCATCGAAGATAGAATGGAATTCTTTGGTGAACAAATGAGATCGTTTAAAATATGGTTATGGTTGCTATGATTGTGTAGGAGGCGACTTTCCGAGAAGCTATGAGTAAGACTGTTGCAGCAGGCCATCATTGTTTTACAATTTTGGAGCTTCGATATCCAAAACTGCACTGCAACAGAGACAATATCCATATGAGTTGGGAGTAATGGGTGTGGGTCACATCTTCAACCATGAAGACTTCCTGATTTTGCCATTTTGAACGCGACGTTGATATCGAGAGAGTGCCGACAGAGAGAACTGTTGGGCATACATATGATACCGAAGATAAATATGACCAGCAAAGCCAGTGCCCGTGAAATAAGCCTCATGCCAAGAGCCATCGCCGCATTGCGTGGATAGTAGAAACTTGACTCCGAGATTAATTGCATCCTCCTCATACTCGCCCAATGCATCCCCTGCGGCTAGTAGCCCTTGAAGTGCCCATGCTGTTTGTGAAGCAGTGCTTGCCTGACACCATCCTCTTAACTTGGGATCGACGTAGCTTGAGCATGTCTCTCCCCAACCTCCATCTTCTGCACATGCGCCCCCTTTCCCTGCATTTTTCGGGTTGATTAGGATTACTGATTTTGAGGGAGAGAGTTAATGGCAAGCTCATTTCGATAAGCTCAACATTATGAAGCACACGATGCTATAAACTTGCTGCCTTTACTATACCTGTTTTCTGATCGAACACCATCCTCCCTGGCTTGTTCTGCATTTGGACTAGCCACCTCGGACCTCTTCTGATTTCGGCATCGTATGATCCCCTTGGAGATGTCAAGGCTAGCGCAATAAGCGCGCCGGCTGTCCGTATATGTAGTTGACTCCCCATCTCCCGAACCAGCACCCGTCTTCCTCCTGCTCACACTTGAGGTAAGTAAGAGCTCTATACACTGATTCAGAAGGCATGTACGCGTCAATGAATTTGCATAGAGACGCAGTGGTGCACTCTGTCTTCAATCGCCCCACCATCTCTACTACGCGAGCTGTCACATCCACGGTGTTGGGATCAATCAATGCCTTTATGTCTCCCACAAGAGTTGAATTTAGCCATTCCTTATCGTTATCTTTAACGTATGCTCCACAGCCACCGGGCATGGACTGCATATGCCGGATCCAATCAAGATCTCTACGTATGGCGCTACATTTCTCCTCCTCATCCCTCAAGGTGACGCTGTTCAGTGCCATCACGACGCATGTAGTATCGTCGACATCAGGATACCATCTGTTGCAAAACTGGAAGGCCCATCCCCCGCCACCGCAGGCGGACGGGACACTGTAAACCCAGTCACCTTCCCAATGATGCTTTTGGAGCAGCCACTCCCCAGCCTTCTGCAGGGCTCGGTGGTCTGGCTGTAGGCCGCTTTCCACGAGAGACCTGACTATGGAGGCAGTGTCCCATACTAGGGACAGCGTCATTTGCACAACGAGTTCATCCTTCCTCTCCACGAAGAATGTCTTGAGAGCGAGCAGCAGTTTTAAAAGAATAGGATCTGCAACATCGAATCCCATTACCTTGTTCATATAGAGAATAGAATAAAACATAGTTGGATATATGGCGGAGAAATATCCTGTCTCTTCCACTCTTGCAAGGAGCCATCTTGTCATCTCATTCAAACTCCTTTCTCTTAATGGCACTAGCCCTAATGCCTCCATCGTCTTGAAGCAATAGTCCATACCAAGGAAAAGCCTACTCTTCCAATCGCCACCAGGATCTGCAACATCGAATCCCATTACCTTGTTCATATAGAGAATAGAATAAAACATAGTTGGATATATGGCGGAGAAATATCCTGTCTCTTCCACTCTTGCAAGGAGCCATCTTGTCATCTCATTCAAACTCCTTTCTCTTAATGGCACTAGCCCTAATGCCTCCATCGTCTTGAAGCAATAGTCCATACCAAGGAAAAGCCTACTCTTCCAATCGCCACCAAGGCTGAAAACTGCTCCGCACCCGTTCCTGCGTGTAGAACTCTTCCAATGAGAGATTTTCGCTGAATTTGAAGACCAGCTTTCTCTTAGCGATGGGTCGACTCTCAATCCAATTTTCTCAGCAATTACCTATGCAAATGAAGTAGGCAACCGTTAATATTCGACATGAGTTACAACACAAAGTGGATATTTTAGAAATAGATATTGCCCCATTATAGAAAGAAGCAAATGCAGTTAAGGCAGAAAACCATGCTTTGCAGGGTCAACTTCAGCAACTTCAAGCTCGTCTTACAGAGCAGGGTAATCTCATTGCTCAAAGAGATTGAGCATTGGCTGAGTTAAAAACCAAGGATGTTTTGTTAACTGCTCGTGATGAAAAACTCAAGCAATTAAATCAGTTAGTACAGGATAAGGAGGATGCTCGGATTGCTCTCGGTAACCTTTTAGAAGAAACTCGGGCCGAGCTTGATGAGGTCATGCAGAGAGGACAAGAAATGGCTAATTTGGCTAAGTAGACTACTGCCGAATTAGAGGCCGCCCTCTTCCAATCTTTTCAGGTGAATTCTGCTCTAAAAGCATAGACAAGTCTAACCATTCAACTTAAGAAGGAATTAGCACGGATTATGAACAAAGGTATAGCATTCAATATCAAGCTCAGGAATTGGAACGTAGAGAGAAGCAACTAGGAGCTCAAGCCGAGAGATTGTCTCGAATTGATGCGTAAATTGCGGATGTGAAGCAGCAGAGATGTTGCATTAGCTAATGATTTGTATTTACAAGAAGCATTTTTGCAAACCTAGACCGATGGTCTGTTCAGTTAGGTTATTTCGACGAGTTCAGTATGCACTGACGCACAGTTGGTGGAGCCGGAAACATTAAAACTGATGTTGGATTCATTAAAACAAAAGATTACCAGAACCTTCAATTTAGCAAGAACCATGTATATCCGAGGCATCGTAGATGAGCCCTAATTTTATTTTCTTTGCAGGTTCAAGTCCACCATGCCTGCCAGTGTCAGTCCGCCAGATTCGCACATTGTAACTTTTATATTTTCATATACCGCACGCACCGAAAGCGCGTAGCGAAGTGATGTAACCCTTTTATTCATTAATGAAGAGACATTACGTGGTTCTCCGGTGCGAGAGGAGACGGGATCGCCATACTGTCTGTTGGGCAATTTGCGACCTTGCGGAGACGTCATATTGCAGAGCTTGGATATATATGAGTATGCTTAAGTCTGCTCTTATGGAATTGTCGTAATCTAATACTACACAGTATTACTCTCGTAATAGGAATAGATCTCTTCGATTATGTGATTGAACGACCGTGCGATAAGTTAATGTGTGATGATACCGTAAATGAAAAATTATACTGTGTAACAAAAGTAATGCCTGAGCGTATAATTACTGTTTGGGTAATTAGTTAATTGAGAAAATAAAAAAAACGACCTCTGCATTGTCAGACCCCTACCATCCCCAAGAACGTGAAAAGAGATTAAAAGCGGATCTATTGACAGTCCCTTTAACAATGCATAGTGAAGTGATTATTTCTTTCATTTCTAATCAAGTACATGAGTGTGTTCATTCATTGCGAGCTGTTTAATTCAGTAAGTGCATTGTTTTTTAAAACCGTTCTATTTCTTCTATAAGCATGTGATCGAACGGAGATTTCATAAAACCATAATAGAATCAGATTGAAAAGGTCTGAGTGCTAATGTGTTGAATCGGTAGATTTAAACTAGTTTGAGTGATTTAGAAATGATTACTCTATTGATATGAACTATGCATAGTGCCACTTCCCAATCCCTTTATCTATCGGCAAAGATAATGAAAAAGGAGAAGATTCAAAGTTGGGATGAATGTTTTGGCCTCATTTGAAACACAGTTCTTAGTCTGTTTCAGTGATGAAGATTCTTCTCATATGAAAAGCTCTATGTAACAAGATGCACCATAAGCAGTAAAACTTTATGTAGAATGTGAATACGAAGAACGATGAGCATCTTCTCATCGACATATATTTGTAACCATTAACATATATTTGTAAGCATCTGCATAGTTATAGTACAATGAACAATTGAGGACGAGAAAGCTATGTTGGTTTCCCATCGAGGAGAGAATGGAATACTTTGGTGAACAAATGATCGTTTAAAATATGGTTATGGTTGCTATAATTGTGTAGGAAGCGACTTTCCGAGAAGTTATGAGTAAATGCAGCAGGCAACGAATTTCTTATAGAATCCAAATAAGTTTAAGAATTATCATAGTAGATGCTGATTTTGAGGAATGAACAAACTAAGGATCAGAGAAAGGTTCTCTAAATCTAGCCTAATTTTAGATGTTCTGAGACCAATCATACAATACAATGTGCAAGTCACGTGAGTTGGATTAAAAATGATGAACGTTATGTAAGGGCATTAGAATTGATGGCCTATAGATGTTTCTTTTTGTGCTAAATTAATCCATGATATAAGTATGCTTCTCCTTATATGAAGGTCATCCAAGTAATTCTAACCTCATGAAATCTTTTATTCTCAAACCTATGTTACCATGTCTAAATAGCCATGTGGCTAGTTGTAAAAAGAACAAGGTGGACACCAACTAGAAAATAATACAATTCCTCAACAAATACACCACTAACAAGTTTCTGTGACTCCAAAGATTAATATGTTCACACAAGCATATACTCTATTGTTGTAATAGACTTCCAAGGTTGTGGAGATAATTTTCATGATGGATGAAGAAGTGTTGTTATTGGAATAGGATGTATTTGAAGCCTGAGAGCATGCAATTTTTGAAGCTACATACATTCATACGAAAATGAAGAAAATCTCCAAGCACCATTTGTATATGGAGTAGGATTGGAATTCTCCTAAATCATTCGACATCATTGGTTAATCTTCATTTATTAAAAGGTAAAATTTCTAAAGGTTAGTTGATTGCCTATGGACTCCACAAGCAATTTCTAACACACTTGCAACATCATGAAGATCAACAAGGGGTCTAGGGATGCAAATCTGTCATGCATGCCAATATTGGTCGATAGAGAGACAATTCTATAAAATAGTGTAGAGTTACTCATTGAAGAGTTCTATCTAAGAGTTATCGTCTTATGTGACAGTAGAGTTCTATTTGATGTTTACCTATCGTTCTATTTGTAGCATGACTAGGATAAGATGATGCAAATTAGCTCCTTTGGTCTAAATACATATTTATTACAGACAAATTTCAAAAAAATCTCTAAGATTGTTCATCCATAATGTAGTGATTATTTCCTTTGTTTCTAATCAAGTACGTAAGTGTGTTCATTGATTGTGTGTCGTTTATTTCAGTAAGTGCATTGTTTTGTATGCATTTTGTGATCAAAGCGAGATTTCATAAAACCATAATAAAATCAAATTGAAAAGGATTGAGCATTATTATGTTGAATTAGTAGATTTAAGTGATCTAAGGGATTTAGAAATGGTAACCGTTACTCTATTAATATGAGTTATGCATAATGCAACTTCTCAATCCTATTACCTTTTTGCCTGCTTTGAAAAGAAGTTCTTAGTTAGGTAACAAGCACCCGATTATGAATTATGCCTCAATAACAAAGAGTCCTGAGCTTCTCAGCTATGGACCATGTATGCTCTTGTTTTGATAATGAGATGCACTTTTTAAACTTTTAGACACAATTTATCTACAATCAAGAATTGAAACTACACCATCTAGAGTGCCACTAGCATTGGTCTTCGGATAATTAGGTTTTTAAAGATCTACCACTAACAAAAGTAGAGTACTTGAGACGCCTTGATGAAATGCATCAAAATGTTGCTATATAATAAATCTATCATTGTTTTAGTAACGTGTGAATAGATGGCAATTAATTTCTTACAGAATATAAATAGTTTTAAAAACGATTATAATAGATGCTCATTTTGGGGAATCCACCAACTTAGGATCACAAATATCTCTTTGTGAATCTAGGCTCATTCCATATGCAACGTGAACAATCATAGAATAAAAAATGAAGGGTCACTAGGTGGATTGAAATGATGAACGTTATGTAAGGGCATTTGATAGTGATGGTCTATAAAACTTCTATACAAGCATGATTCTTCTTATAGGTCATCCAAATCATTTCTAATATTATATATCTGTAGTACCCCTCCTCCTTTCGTCACTCTTGCTAGGCATGCAAAAAGTCTCCTCGACTCGCCGCTTCACTCCCCATTTCACCCCGCACACCCGCCACCCCCCCAACTCACGTGCACACTCCCCTCTCTCTCTCTCTCTCTCTCTCTCTCTCTCTCTCTCTCCCCACCCCGCCACCCCACCCCGCTCCCCCACTTCCCTCCCCCATCTCACCCCGCTCCTCCGCCCCCTGTCCCCTCACGTGCACACTCCCCCTCCCTCTCACTCCCTTCTCTCTCTCTCTCTCTCTCTCTCTCTCTCTCTCTCTCTCTCTCTCTCTCTCTCTCTCTCTCTCTCTCTCTCTCTCTCTCTCCCCCCCCCGCACCCCCACTTCCCTCCCCCATCTCACCCCGCGCACCAGCCACCCCCCCCGGCCCCCTCACGTGTACACCCCCCCCCCTTCTCTCTCTCTCTCTCTCTCTCTCTCTCTCTCTCTCTCTCTCTCTCTCTCTCTCTCTCTCTCTCTCTCTCCTCTCTCTCTCTCTCTCTCCCCACCCCGCCACCCACCACGCACCCCACTTCCCTCCCCCATCTAACCCCGTGCACCAGCCACCCCCCGCCCGCCCCCTCACGTGTACACCCCCCCCCTTCTCTCTCTCTCTCTCTCTCTCTCTCTCTCTCTCTCTCTCTCTCTCTCTCTCTCTCTCTCTCTCTCTCTCTCTCTCTCTCTCTCTCTCTCTCTCTCTCTCTGTCTCTCCCCACCCCGCCACCCAACCCCGCACCCCCACTTCCCTCCCCCATCTCACCCCGCGCACAAGCCACCCCCCGCCCCCTCGCGTGTACACCCCCCCCTTCTCTCTCTCTCTCTCTCTCTCTCTCCTCTCTCTCTCTCTCTCTCTCTCTCTCTCTCTCTCTCTCTCTCTCTCTCTCTCTCTCTCTCTCTCTCTCTCCCACCCCGCCACCCCACCCCGCACCCCCACTTCCCTCCCCCATCTCGCCCCGCGCACCAGCCCCCCCCCCCCCCCCCCCCCCCCGCCCCCTCACGTGTACACCCCCCCTTCTCTCTCTCTCTCTCCCTCTCTCTCTCTCTCTCTCTCTCTCTCTCTCTCTCTCTCCCCTCTCCGCCCCCCACCGCACCCCACCCCGCCACCCCCCCCCACCCCACCCCACTCCCCATCTCACCCGCACACCTGCCCCCCACCCCTCACGTGCACACACTACCCCCCCGCCCCGCTCACCCATACACTCCACCCCCTCACTCTCTACCTCTCTCTCATACATGCATGTGCACGCTCACAAGCATGCACGCCCGCACAATCACTCATTCATACATACACACATGCGCACTCACACATACATACACACATACAACACACCCATACATATACACACACTCCCCCACACACACACACTCACATACACACACACACTTCTACACACACACACTCCCCACACACACGCTTCTACACACACACACACACTCCCGCGCACCCACACGCACCTCCTCTCATCAGTCATTGGGAAGTTCACATATCCCGCATTCTGGGATTTGCAACAACTGAAGGCTGCAACAATGAGAATCAGTGATCCAAGTGATCCAGTTCGGGACTTAATCATCAATGTCGGCACAACATGGCAGAATTGTTTTGAGAATCAGTGGAAACAAAATCCTCAAACTCAACAGGATACGGTATCCGAACAGTTACGGTTGAAGATGAAAAGTGGGATTGGGAGCGGTGGAAGGAGCATTTTATTCAAGTCGAAGACAAGAGAAGCTTGCATCTACACTGAAGTTTCAGTTAGACAGTGCCATCGAGGAAGAAGATTTTAAGGAAGCCGCATGCTTGAAGGAATCGCTTAAAGTAGTGGAGGGAAAGATCAAGACTCTGAAGTTCTGAGTGAGCTGAAGATGGCCCTGGAAGTTCGACAAAAAGTGAAAATGATCCTTATGGTTGCATCATTAACATGAGTTCTTCGTTTGGGAGATTTGTGGCAAGGGGATATTCTGCCAGACATTTGGCATCTGCATCTACTAGCGCACCATTATTTGAAGTTTTCATTAGGAAGGACCCTCAAGGCTATCATCAGCAGGTAGTATGTTTGCACGTGGTGATACTGGAGATAATATGGCGTGTGCTCCTACATTAATCGATGTAAACATTGTAGACAAAACACATTAGCCGAGGATGGAAATGTATGAAGATAAAGCCTCAAGGAGGAAGTCAAGAGATGGTTCAAATTGCCAATCAAAAGAGTCAAAGAAACGACATGACTGCACACTGGCAAGGTTGTCATAGAGTATGGGATAAAAGTGTGCAAGGTAAAAAGTGGAAGCAGAGAAAAAGATTTTTGCCACCAACCATTCACGGCGACTACCTATTTTTGTGGACCCAATTCAAATCAAGGGAATATTTGACCTACCCCCTAATTTTGGGAGATCAACCGGCGCGTGATCAGTGGACGTGAGGATTTGGCAAGGCCCTCTTGACCTATTGAGGCCTATAAAAACAATGGATTTGTGCTCATTTGGGGTACATTTTTTCGAGTTACATTGACTTAGTGGTTTCAAGCACTTTGTGGGAGCTACTCTGTAGTGGTTTCACTAGTGGTTTCAAGCCTATTGTGGGAGCTACTCTGTAGTCTGGATACAGAGGGTAGGCTTCTCAGTGGAGGGCTATGAGCACTATAGTGTAAGAGAGTAGCTTGGATTTATTTTCTTTTCTGTGAGCCAGTGTGTTGATTAATCTCTATTCTTTTGAGAAATTCTACCATTTGTATTGCTCTGAGTTAGCATGCAATCAGCGGTCCCTTATGCTGATCGATTGTATTGGAGTTAATACTTTTAGGGTGGCTTGTCAGCCCTAAGCTTGCATTTTGAGCATCACTCTGCCCAACCATGTAATCGTCTGATTCGAATCAAGAAGTATACGGTCTTCCTTAGTCATTGGTTGTCCATATTTTCTGAAGTATTCCACTCTGTGCAATCCATGTTATCTACCTGCTCACAGAAATGTTAAAGGGTATACTTCCCTAAAGAGAACCCCCTTGAGTAGGTGATGTACTGGACGTGTTTAGTTTTCTTTCTCTACTTTTGTTAAAAGCAGATACCCAGTACCTCCTCTACAGTTTGGCACACCCGGTGGACCTTTGCATTTCTGTGAGAGTGTTTTGCCCTATTGCAATTGCGAATAGGTACATGACCCATACATGAGCAGATAAGGGTCTCTTTGTGTTCGGAGGAGCCTTAACAAGTTAGCAATAACCACGGCTAGTGAATCTACCTCCCCTTTGCCTTCCCTAAATTTATCTATTGATTTGGGTACGACACCATTGTCAAAGAGAGGTATAGGAGAACCCTAGACTTCCCCTCAGATACGTCCGAAGAAACACCAGTACAAATGGAGGATCTCTCTCATTTACTCTCCAGATTAAACATCAAATTCCCTACCTTCAAGGGACAAGCCTATGAGGATGCTGATGATCATGTGAGAAGATTCATCTCTTTATGCCGTGGAGGAGGTTTGCAAAATAGAGAGGATGCAATGCTGGCACTTTTTCCATCCACATTGGAGGGTCTTGCAGATAAATGGTATAGTCAATATGCAGATGGCCATTTCACTACTTGGGAGGCTTTTGAAGGCGGCGTTCTCACAGACGTTCCGACCAAGTGATTCCTCGGAAAGAGCTCTAGATCAGCTAGAGAATTTGAAGCTAAGACCAGGTGAATCCTTTCATGAACTTCACACTAGAACAAAAGCACTTGTTGCAGTCTACCACATGCTCCAGGTGATTTTTTGGTTAAAAAGTGGATTGAGAAGGCTCTGCCCAGGTCATCTCAACAGAAGCTTCGTGAGTTTCTTAGATTGGATGCTACCCTCAATGATTTTGTTGCAACTGCATCACGCATTGAAGAAGCAAGGCAACATTTTGAAGGGGATACACAACCAAAGTATGCTGCAGATCTGGATCCTATTGAGGAGCTGAGGAGGGAATTCGAAGCATTGAAAATGCAACAAAATCAACAGAAGAGAAGTCTTCCGCCACTGCGTGGCACTGATGATGAAGTAGCCCAACTTCACCGGGAGTTAGAAGATTTGAAGACCACTCAGGATATAAGGAGACAAATTTGGTGTACAATCTGTAACAACAATGGACACTCCAATGCTAATTGCCCTATTAAGGTAAGCTGTCAATTTTGTGGAAAGGATGGTCATGAAGCTAGAGATTGCTACTACCTCAGGGT